>CAMZMU010000027.1:53374166-53615569 GCA_947311845.1 Poa pratensis | reverse complement strand
CCTTTGGACGCCGCGAGTGGAGATGCTCTTAGGGTTAACATATGTACATTTAACAATGTGACAATTTTATAGTTGAGAATGTATAATCGAGTAGAGTAACCTAGTTTTAGAGTATGATTTGGATTCGGATACATACAACATAAACACTGGAACTTGTAGTCCATGCCTTGCATGGAAAATCAAGCTGCCTCATATATGGCTAAAGGGTGATGGCCGATTGAGTCAAGCAATCAAACAGATCAAACACTTCAATACAATCTATTTATTTCGTCCACCTTTGTCCTTGATTTTGTTTTTCGGTGCGTTACTTTGATTTCGTTGGTACTACGAGAAGCAAGCTAGCATCGAGTGAAGCAATCTAGTTCAGCCCATAGTCAGGAGAGCCCCGACGGGTCCCACCCGGGCGAGCGGGGAGCCGACTGGATTTACTTGTGTACTATCGCATTTCTGGTTGGCCTCTCCTAGCAGCGTTGTCGTGCATCGTGCCTGTCGCTGTGGTGACACATTGACGTGTATGTGTGCGAACACACCTTTTGACGACTCTGTTGAGGACATCAGTCTTGGATGATACTATCATGAATGGTGCTAAGATCCACAATCCTGAAAAAATTGATGCTGATGACATCATCCAGTCGAGCTTCAATGAATTGCCGGAGGACCAATGCCAAGCTTTCAAAGCGATCAAGAAACAACGTGAAGAGGAGTTTGAACCGTTGCAGAGGAAAAGAAGAAGCATATTTGGAGATGCTTTTGGCGAGCTTCAAGAAGGACCGACAAGGTGTATCACACTGATTGGGGAGCCCAGATACCACCTCTGGTCTTCAATGGTGAAAAAACCCTATGTAATCAAAAGTCTTTTTATCGTGAGAAAATATGCCGAAAAATCCAGTATAATGTTGCGTGTGGTACTATGGTCTTTATAGAGAAACATGATTTAGATAACCAAAACACGACTTAAAGAAACCTATAGGCAAGCATGCCGATGAGCTATTAATCGGACAATAGTGCGTCGTGTTTGTGCTACCATGTATGAATCCTATCCAGAGCGTGCCTTACTCAACAATTCTGCCGAGTCAAGTGGTACGTTTTCCGGGCCCGATGCAACGACCATGGCTAGCGCTCTCTTGCACAACCTCCAATTCGTTTAGCAAGGACGATACCATGGATAAGTTCAAGAGGGAAATTGTCCAAGCAGTCAAGTTTCGCTTCTTTCCAGTAAGTCGGTCGATCTTGATTTGTTCTCCTCTCCCTTTCTGTAGAAATAAGAACTCTATGATTCGACTCTTTATACTTGTTTTTTCATTTTATTTTTTCTTTAAAAAATATGGATTTGTGCCAAAGAATAAGATCCACCAAAAACCCTATCCATACTACTTTGATGCACTACCCTATGCCCTGTATTAAAGATACACGCCTTTGTTCATTTCAACGGTCAGGATGCGACGCTGACTCAGGTTCGACACCTTGGTCATGAGACGACCCTATGGCCAGTGCTCCTCTTGCACAACCTCTAGTATCATCTAGCAGGGACGTACCACGGATAAGTTCAAGAGGGAATTGGACAAGTACCAATATCATCTAGCCTGTACTTAACGCAACTCAGAGAGCCGGGAAATAATGATCATCTCAAAGTGTGTTTGTTTCCATTCTAGTTAACTGGTACACTTTCTCATGGTTTTATGCATTACCTCCTAGTTCTATTTTTACTTTGTTCCATATGGATAAGAAATTCCATCAACACTTCTATAGAGATGACAATGATCTTAAGTTGTCCCATTTTACATCGATTAAGCAAAAGCATGACGATTTGGTAAACCAACTATGTGAGACGCTTTAGAGATACCAAAAATGGTACTATAGTCTGATGATTAATAGAGAGGGATATGGGTGGCTTAGGTCTTAACGGCCTGAAATATGCATCAAGGAGAAGATGGAGGGTTTTGAATTCCTAAGTGTATTCCATGTCCTACAAAGAGCTTTCGTTCAAGAGAGCCAAAGTAGTGAGACTGGGGATACACATCGGTCCAGTTGGCCTAACTTGCATCTAGTTGTAACATCCCATGTTTGTAAATAATAATTAACTAGTTAATCATGTTCATGTCATGCATTATTTTTGGACTAAAAAAAATTTGTATTTAAAAACCAAGAAGAAATAACCAGAAATACCTAAACCTTGATCTATTTTTTAAATGTGGTTCAAATTCCCAAAATTAAAACTAAAAAAAATATGGGGAGCTTCTTTATAATTAGAAGAGCCTCCATGATTTTTCTCATATTTTTGGGCTACTCTAAATGCCCCTAAAAATCCGTAAAAGCTTCTGTTTTAAAATCCCAGAGACTTGGTTGTAATTTCTGAAAACCTCAAGGGCCTTTTTGCAAATCGACACGTTGTCTTCTTCCTCCAGGCAGACGCACAGCTGCGTGCCCGTGCTCGTCGTTGCCACCTCCTGCTGCCTTCAGCGTGGAGGGATAAGACCCCAGCGCCGTGCACTATTTCCTCTCTTCCTCTGCTCATCGCTCCCCTGCTCCTTCTTCTTCCTCTGGTCGTCGCGGCCGAAACCCTAGCTTCGCCTCCTCCTCGAATTGCTGCGTTCCAGGCCACCATGAGCCGCGATGAGAAGCTCTAGAGCTCCGCCGCGCCGTCGCGAATCGTCGCCGCTCTCCGCTCCTCCCCGAGAATTGGAGGGCTCACAAGCTCCGCCACCGTCCTCTACCTTCCCTGCGAGACCGCGTGCCGGGACGCCCGAATCGCCGTCGCCATGCGCGTCTTCCCCAACTCCGGCCGATCGCTGCCGTGGACGATTCCGTCGTTTCCGAGCTTCTCGACCCCTCCATCGTCGTCTTGGTGAGCTCCTGGTCCCGTAGGACCTCCTCCCTGTCCTTTCCGCGCTTCGGCTCGTCGCGTCCGTGCTCGTCGCCATGCGCCACCGCCGTTTTTGTCACCGCCGGCGATTCCGGTGACCAAATAGTCCGCAGCGCCGCCCGTCCGGTTCCTCGCGACCGCCGTGTCGCGGATCCGTCCGGTTCCAGCCTCGGACGTGCTGGGGCGAGCGGAGCTTGCTCGCCCGAGCTCGGCAGAGCCCAGCGTGCCTCCCATGGCTCTGCTGACATGTGGGCCCCGCTTGTCAGAATTTTGATTTTCCAGAATTTCAGAAATTTGTTCAAATTTGTAATTTCAATAACTTTTGATCTATTTATCAGAAAAATGCAAATAATATATCAACTGTTCAGAAAAATGAGATCTTTATGTTGGTATCAAATTCATGCATGTTTAAACAACTTTGAACCATGTTTATTTAGGAGAACAAAATAACCCAATTTATGGATTAATGGGGTGTTTCCAAATGCTATTACTAAAT
Organism: Poa pratensis; assembly: GCA_947311845.1. Lineage (NCBI taxonomy): Eukaryota > Viridiplantae > Streptophyta > Magnoliopsida > Poales > Poaceae > Poa > Poa pratensis. The sequence continues at coordinate 53,612,210 of CAMZMU010000027.1, read as the reverse complement.
GCATTTGGGCTTCATTTAACATGATCCCATGTTTAGTTCTCAATTGCAAGTACTCTAATTGTCATGTCATACATACTTGTATGCGCATTGCATTATGCCATGAAGTGATTGTTGTTTCCATTTCTTCCGGTGTTTCGATTCTTCTCGGTAATACGCGGATACGAGTTTGAGATGGCATTCGACAACACGAGAGGAATACCTGATCATCAATGATCAAGTCAAGCAGAGGATTTCCGAAGAGATAATATTTTGGTTATCAAAGAAGCAAGGCAAGCATAACCTTATCTGCCCATATATGGTTCGAAGTATTTCACTCTTGTACTTGCATACGATTCCAATGTATTTTGGTCTTTAAATAGAAGTCTCCTATATATTTGCATCACCCAGATATCCTCAACCATTGTTCCTAGCAGCCGTAGTTTGAAATGAGTAGATCACCAAAGCCTTATATCTGCTTAGCCATGCGTAGTTGTTTATCTCTGCTCCACCCGGTTGGTGAATCGGAGCTGCGAATGAACTTATATACAGGATATCGTGGAAAGGGATGTGAGCAGGTAAATTGACTAAAAGGCCATGGATGAGAGGCCACAGGGGTCTGTGGTGGGTTTGTCTCGTTCTTGCCAACCTAGGACCTTGGGTTCTCGCCTCTTGAACCAAGACTGAGCGTACATTCACATGTGGTGGCCTAACACCCTGCTCGACTAACTAACTTGGTTGGTTGTACCCATGAGACATGTAGTTTGATTTTCCATTCGCGTGTGGGTCAAAAACGTTTGAGAAAGGATAGGGCCTGGCAGTGATCCAGTGATGGACGAAACGGATCTTGATTCCGGTGACAAAGTAACGGGGACGTCACGAGGTGGCCATCCCGCGTAATGGCGGCAGCTCCCTGTTATGGATGGCCCATGGATATAATCAACCAAGGTAAAGGTCGTGGTCAACCACCCTCTGCCGGCACATCAAGGAATTGTGCTAATCACGTGGCATTAAGAGTCGGTTGATACGTGTGGTAAACTTGTACACCCTGCAGGGTTTAATCTTTCGAAAAGCCGTGTCCACGTTACGGACGACTTGGGAATAGACACGTGATCATAGAGAACCTGAACATAAATGTAAAATATGTTGACAACGAATGAAGGGGCTTCCTCGAGGGCGTCGAGGGTGTGATCCTAGTTGATAGGTGATGTTGATGAGCTGGTGGTTACAACTGGTTACAATAGTTGGAAAGGCTCTCTTATCCCCTTTTAAAAGTCTACTGTTGATACGAGATTCCTTCCTCCTACTATTTGGGAACTAAAGAATGGCTTTATGCAAATCAACTTCATATTACTCTCTGAACAGGCAGATATATAATAGGTAATTAAGTCTTGTTGACTACCTTCGTACTCATGTTTGCTTAAATTTGGTTCAGGTGAAGACCCTCACCCAACGGTGGTTTCTACATTGACGTCGACGCGTAGTTTGGGTTCCCAGGTGGCCAGCATGGAACTTGTAGGTTATGTAGCCTACTTGCTTATTTTCTGGCCTCTATAGGCCTTTTGCTATCTTGTTGAATAGCAAAATATCCGCTTTCCGTTGAATGTTGTGTTCGTGGTGGGATCACGGAGATGCCATGGGTATGGCTTAGTTGGGGCCGAACGGTCGTTGGGGGAATCCAGGGAGGGTTTATGCACTAAGATGTGCAAGGCAAGAACATGCAAGAAACCACGAGAACATGAACAAGAACCAAGAAGCCGGAAACTCAAAGACACCGCGATGTACCCAGGTTCGGGGCCTTCTTGAGGAAGTAAAACCCTACTCCTGCCTTTCCTCTCTCAATATATCAGTGTAGTTCTCGGGTACAAGGTGCTCCTCGAGCTGTATGATGCTGCTCAAGTGAGATCTAGATGGAAGATGAAACTATGAAGGGGGATATGAGCTAGGGTTTCGCCGCCTCCTCCCTGGAGGTAGAGATGCTGCATTATACACAGGCCAAAGTACATTTTTCCCCTGCCTACAACTGACAATGGCATGGCCAAAGGTAGAAGACAAGCCTCTGCCTCCTGCCTCAACGGGCCGGAACTGTCTGCCAGCCAGGCCTAGCTTTCCTTCGGTCATACTTCAGTAGCCTGCCGAGGTCTACCTGTAGACCTTTCCCGAAATAGCCGAGTCAGCTCCTAGGCCCCCGAGCTTCTGGAAACCCGTGGATGGCCGCCGTCCTCTGAAGCCTCGGGCTACGAGCTCTGCGGCACCCTGACTCCTTGACATGCCTCGATAACTTGCTGCTAACCTGCTGGCCGGTCACTTATACGTCGGGCCACGCTTCATCTGGCTCGGGATACTCCGGATCCTACACTTCGGTAGATAACACCTTGTTCTTGTGGTAACTAGCCGACTGCCCCAAGGTTCATACCTCGGAGCCATACCTCGGATGATTGTCCTCCGACGTACACCTTACGCGGGTGACGCCTCCTGCGTCTTTGCTTAATTGCTACCTCGGACGGCTTACAGCCTCACCTTACATGTCCTTTACCCTCATCTTAGCCTACCGGGGGTAACCCCCCGACAGTAGTCCCCGAAGTGATGTGGTCTTGCAGCCTCGGATGAAAGGCCGCATCAGGTTCAAACCCGAAACCACACGCGCTACAATGTTGCATGTTACCGAACCAATACTCGAGAAATCCATCGGTCTGTTCCTCGGCAATACTGCTTTTCTGAGTATCCGCCGAGATCTCGGACGTCAACTCCTCGATTCCTGCATCCTTACTGACTTCGGTCAGAGGAACACTGTTCACGTGTCCCATCCGTCACTTCCTGGTCCACGATAGTCAAAGCACTCGAGTGCTTTCCCACGTGGCCCACGTCAGCGGAGGTTTCCCGCCTGCGCCGCTTCGCGCTCCAGTACCGCGCCGCACGACTGTTTGCCCTCCTGCAAACCGATCCTTGGCCTGCTTGTCCACCGCTATCTTCGTGCCACGTGGGCAATTTGTGCACAAACGATCCCACTCGCCGCTCCGATAACCGCGTGGTAGTGCGCATTTACCGCCCGCGGTTATAAATACGGGCCCAGGGCAGTGCTACCCTCTCTTCCTCATTCACTTGCCGTCTCGCCTCCATCGCGACCAGTGCCACCGCTTCCAGTTGAGAAGAAACACGTTCCCGCCGCCAGAGGGCGAACTCGAGCCTCAAGTCAAGCAAGGGGAACGGGTGGTCTTCGTCGCGCACTTCCAGCGCGGCTTCGGACTGCCCGTTAGTACTTCTTCCGCTTCCTCGACAAGTTCGGACTCCAGGTTCATCACCTCCCCGCCAACGCCATCACCACTCTCTCCTGCATCGTTTCCTTCTCTGAGGGATACCTCGGCCTCGAAGCCACGGTAGACCTCTTTTCTCGCTACTTCCAACTCAAGCGGCAAGTGATCCCGGATCCAAAGAACAAGGATCTGCCCAAGCAATTAACCGCCTGCGGAGCTGCCACCATAGCTCCTCGCCGAAACTCCATCTTCCCACGTATCACTACTCCGGACACCGTTCGCAAGTGGCTCCGGACGTGGTTTTACGTGAAGAACTCCGGCGAAGAGGACCTCCTCAACCTGCCGGCGTTTAACCTCAGCCCTCCTACAGAACAGCTCAACTGGGACTACACTCCCCCTCACACCGGCGAACTCAAGTCCATCCATGGGTACATTGCGAAATGGCAGGACCCGGAAGACCCCGGGAACGACGGGAAAGTCCTGACGGCCGACGACCTGGCCTGCACATTCGTGAAGCGCAGGGTCTCCCCTCTCAGGCGAGGTCTCACAAGATCTGCCACATGAGCGGTCTTTATGACCCCACCCGTCATACGCACGTTGCACTGGACAACGCCGCGGTAGCTCGGCGAGTCCGAGCTATCACCAAGTCCAAGATCTCCGACGCTTGGACATGGGGAAGGGAACCCCACTACCGGACCAATCCAGCGAAACAGGTACGCTATTCCGACGTTTTCTTCGATACTTCTTTACCACCGAGGTCTTGCTACCGACGTTCACCTTGACAATTTTTCTTCCTAACTCCTTTTCATATGTCTGCCATACAGCTGTTCGCCCGCCAGACCGCCGAGGATGGAGTCCATCCTGCGGACCACTTCGGCAAGGATCTCCCTGTCGAGGACCCACCATCCAACGTGGACCCTGACGACGAGGATTATATGCCCATTGCCTCGGCCCGCATCACCACCGCGGGTAAGCCTCAAGCACAAGCTTCAGTTCAAGAGATTTCGGATGACGAGGAGGGGTTCCTCGTCATGGAACCAATAAACGCGGTACCTCTCTCCCGCCTTCCTCACCTTCCGAACTTTACTCCAGCAACCAGCCGGAAACGCGCTGGTGCCGCAACTTCGGCCGCCGAACCATCCGCCACTGGAGCCTCCGGACCCACTGAGGCTCCGGTCAAGAGACGCCGGCTGAAGAAGTCCGGACTTCCTCCTCATGCCCGGGGGGGCAAGAGGTTTCCTACCTCGGATGGGTAATGCTTTGCTTCTATAGCCAACAATGTTTGTTGTTTAAACATATTATCTCGGTATTAACACTTGACCTTCCTCTTTTCGTTGCAGTGCCCCCATAGACGTGGATCAGGAGGTATCCTCCATGACTGCACCCGTTGGTGCCTCTGAAGCCACGACCACCCCGACGAACTCTCGCCCAGGATCTCCACCGAGGTCTGGCCCGGCCTTGGGGAAATCTGCCCCCACCCGGGTCAGACTTCTCCGCGTCCTCAAACGGATGCCAATCGCGCCAGAACTCCGGCTACCGCCTTGCCGGAGCCTCGACTCTCCCCCCGCCAGACTGCCCGCAACCAACAGCAGCAACAGCAGAAGCATCAGCAGAAGCAACAGCCCAAGCAGCAGCCCCAAAAACCAGTTCGCCAGACTACCTTGCCGTTGGAGAAGGGCAAGGAGAAAGAAAAAGAGACGGTGAAGTCTAAGGTCACCCCCAAACCAACATCTGGGTCTGGCACCCTGACTATCTCTTCTCCCTCAAGGATGCAACCGAGGTCTCCTCCCCCGGCGACACGCCGAATTCCTCCATTCGCCGCACCCATTGATGAGACTGCCCCTCCGGCCGAAGAATATGCTCGGAGGGCATCTCTTATATTGGATAACCGGCCTGCTTCAAGCTCCGAGGCTACTTTGGCCTTGGAGGCCTCGGTTAGGGGCATCGAGCAGGGCGGACCGTGGGGATTTCCTCCTCTGCGCACTGACAGTGACCAGAGCCTCGGCTCCTTGGAACACTACAATGCAGACTGGAATTCTGCAGACATGGACGAGGTCTCTTCTGCCTCCTTGACCACCCAAGGGGACGAGCATCCTGCGGGAGCAGCACCTGCGCCGACGCATGCTTGAAATGCAAACTTCTGCTTTGCTTGCTACTCGAGCTGTCAACGTAAGTTCCACTTTCTTTACTTTCATGCAGTATCTCTCTAATATCCACCATCTCCAGTCCCCGAGATTCGAGGTAAACTATTGACGCTCCGCCGGAGTTAAAATTGTTTGGCTTGAATCTTAACTCTCCATTTTCATCCGACGTATCCAATCCATTTTATCTCACTTTAGCATGCACCTCGGGTACGAGTCCCCGAGACTCCTGTCGAGGCATACCCCGGCAACATTTTCCCAAAGAGTTGACTCCGAGTCCCCGAGACTCTTGTCGAGGTATAGCCTTTCTAACCGAGCTATATTTTTCTTCCTTGCAGAATGCTATGAACGTTCGCACGGATATCTTCCATACCCTCCTGTTTGACCACAAGAAACTCCACGACGAGCACAAGGCCGTCCTTGCAGCGAAGAAAACTTCGGATGACCAGCTAGCGCAAGAGAAAGCCGAGGTAGCTCGTCTGGTAAAGGAACTGAAGCGCATCACTGAGCTGCGGACGTCTGAAAAGAGCAGCTGCAGGCGGAAAAGGCCAGTGTTGTTGAAACAGAGAAGAAACTTCGGGAGGATGCCGCCAAGGAACATGAGAATGCGCTCCAGTTAGCCGAGGCCCGCGCCACCTCGGCCACCGAGGCTTATGAAGCCCTTCAAGCTTCGGTTAACCAGCTCCTCCCGACGCTGGAACGCATCAACCAAGAAATGGACAGTAAGCTTCTTGCCCCCCTTATCCTTGCTTTGTCCTCAACGTTACTGGCTCTTTGCCGAACTGTTTCTTTCATTATTAACAGGCTATCCTTCTGCAGAGCACTTCACCTACACCCAAATCTCGGCCCGCAATATCACTGCTCAGCACAGGAAGAGGCGTAACGAGACGAACCCCGACTGGACCGTTGAGGACCACATCGTGGCCATCAAAGCTCGGATCCATCCCTTGCAAACCATTGGGTCCGAACTCCTCGACGCAGGTCTGTCTGCTTTCCGAGCCTTATGGCCTCTTGCCGATGCTCCCAATACTACACCCGAGCTCGCCGCCAAGCTTCGTGAAGCCGAACAAAGACTCCGAGAGTGGCGTTCATCTTCAGCTCGCGCTGGAGCTGATGCCGCTCTCAAATTCATCATGACTTGGTGCGAGAAGATCGACCTCGAAAAGATGGACACTCTTCGCCGAGGCTCGCCCTGGTCCTCGGACCCAATTCTCATCAAGCGCCGCGAAAAGATGGCTGCCTTCTTCGCTGGATATGCCAACACAAGAACTTGAGCGAAGGAGACACCTACTCCGACGCCGAGGATTACGAGCCAGAAGACGAGGAATACGAAACAGAATCCGACGTCGAGGCCGAGCAAGGTGACGACGGTGAAACCCGCGAAGCAGAAACCGAGGCTTCTCCACAACCTGACGCCGAGGTTACTGCCGACGTTGCCAGCACTTCCCAGGCTACCTCGGCTCCGGACGAAATCCCTGCTGCCTCGGCTGTTGCCGACGTAATTCCTGATGCCTCGACCTGAACTTATGCTTGGCCAAAAAACTTCATTAAATCCCCGGTATGCCGGGACGCAGATGTAATCAAACTTAAGTAGTTCCTTTGCTACCTCTATTACTATTATGCTCATCGAACCATGCTTTTCTAAGCTTTATGTCGAATCCTTTTGAATGATTGCTCGAGTTTACTTTCGTGTTTACTATATTTGGCATTCTTTGCTCTTGTCTGCCATTCTGGCGTTCGACAGTCGAGTCACAAGATTGTTGTTCATAGCATACAGTACTTGGTAAATTCCGAGGTATGTTTCAAAGTCATCCGACATAAAAAAGAAGTAAAAACAGGGGTTAGTAAACGACATATGCCGAACTGTCTTTTTGGACCGAGTCCCCGAGTTCATTTTCATGTTTCCCATGTTCTTTCGTCTTTGCTCTTGACTGCCATGCTGGCGTTCGTCAGTCGAGTCACAAGATTAGTTACATAGCATACAGTACTTGAAGTTTGAGACGAGGTTCAAAATAGTTCGGCATACGAACGAAGAAAGAGTACAACAAAAAGAAACATGCAATCATAAGAGCGAGGCAGTCCCCGAGCTCACTCTCGAGGTGCCGAAGTTTTTATTAAAGATCAGCCGAGGTACATACATTATTCCTTCAACAGTAGAAGGGTCGGAGTAGAGCTACATTCCATGGACGCTGAAGCTCCGAATCGGGTCTATCCAGCCCATCTCCCCTTGGTTCCTGTGCATCTATAAGATAGTATGAATCATTGTGCAGAGCTCGGCTCACAATGTATGGTCCCTCCCATGGAGGTGACAACTTGTGCCGACCTTTACTGCGCTGCACAAGCCTCAGCACTAGGTCTCCTTCATTAAACTTTCGGGGTTTTACATGCCGGCTTTGATAGCGTCGGAGACCCTGCTGATATATTGCTGACCGAGATAAGGCCAATTCTCTTGCTTCCTCAAGCAAATCTACAGCATCTTCCCGAGCTTCTTTAGCCTCGGCTTCTGTGTACATTGCCACTCTGGGCGCATCATATTCAATGTCGGTTGGCAGCATTGCCTCGGCCCCATAGACCATGAAAAATGGCGTATAGCCAGTTGATCTGTTCGGTGTGGTCCTTAGACCCCACAGAACTGCTGGTATCTCATCGATCCAACACCCCGGTGTTTTCAACAGTGGTTCTATTAGCCGAGCTTTGATTCCGGCCAATACCAATGCATTTGACCTTTCTACTTGCCCATTAGCCTGTGGATGAGCCACCGAGGCTACATCAAGTCGAATTCCCTTACTCATGCAGAACCGAGCAAACTCTCCGACAGCAAAGTTCGTGCCGTTGTCTGTAATGATACTATGAGGATATCCATATCTCAGGATTATTTCCTTCAAAAAGGTCACTGCCGTATGACCATCCACCTTTCGGATTGGCTTCACCTCGATCCACTTAGTGAATTTGTCCACCATCACCAGTATGTGAGTCATATTGCCTCGGGCTGGCTTGAATTCTCCCACCATGTCCAGACACCAAACTGCAAAGGGCCACGTGATAGGAATGGTTTGAGCGCCGAAGCTGGCATGTGCTGCTGCTTGGCGAACCTTTGGCACCCTTCACATTTCCGAACTATATCTTCTGCATCGGCATTGGCGGTGGGCCAATAGAACCCGTGCCGGAACACCTTGGCCACCAGAGCTCTTGTGCTGCAATGATGTCCACATTCTCCTTGGTGGATCTCTAAAAGCATCTCCTTGCCTTCAGCTGGTTCGACACACCTTTGCAACACCTCGGTCACACTTCTCTTGTATAGCTCCTTGTTGATGATGGTGTATCCCTTAGCTCTCCTCTGGATTCTCCTTGCCTCGGTTGTATCACTTGGCAAACTTCCATCGGCTATGAAGTTCATGATCTGCTCCGCCCATTCCGGCACTGGATGCAGAGGAAAAAGCCTCTCATCTATCTCCATTGGTTCGGTCGCCATGATCTCCTTCATGATTTCCTCCACCATTGCTCGGCCAGTCCCCGAGTGTTGGTGCGAAGTCCCCGGGTCAGACCCGAAGTTCCCACCATCTATCTCCATAGGAAAAGCTCTATCATTCCTCGGATACTGCGAAGCAGTCCCCGAGTCCGGCCAAACGCATCCGACGTCTACCTCCATAGGAATGGCTCAGACTCCGAACTTGGCGGTAAGAAAATTGACTCGGAGTCAGGCGAGGGCTTGATTGAAGGAGTTCTCAAATGGTTCAGTGCTATCCCCGGTGGCACCGGTTCTTTGGATGAACCGAGCTTAGACAATACGTCGGCGGCTTCATTCTCCCCGAGGTATGTGCTTGTACTCACATCCTTCGAAGAACCCAGACACCTTTTGCACATGAAACCGATACAACTCCATGTTCGCATCCAATGCATCCCAAGTGCCGGTGGATTGATGCACCACCAAAGCTGAATCGCCGAAGCATTCTATACGCCGGACACCTATCTCCTTTGCCACCTTGAGCCCATGGATCAGGGCCTCATACTCCGCCACGTTGTTCGACGCCGAGAAATGGATTTGCAGCACATACTTCAACTGGTCTTGCTTCGGCGAGGTTAGGACTATGCCGGCACCTAATCCGACCTTGGTCTTGGACCCATCAAAGTGCATCTTCCAATAATTATAGTCCGGCAAGGGCGGCTCATATTGCATCTCGGCCCAATCGCATAAAAAGTCCGGTAGCGCCTGCGACTTGATTGCATCTCGCCTTTCATAATGCGGAGTATATGGAGATACCTCGATCGCCCATTTGGCAACTCGCCCAGTTGCGTCCTTGCATCCGATGATCTCCGAGATTGGAGCATCACATACCACCGTCATGGGATGCTCTTGGAAGTAATGCTTCAGTTTCTTAACCGCCAGGTATACTCCGTACGTCATCTTCTGGTAGTGGGGTAGTTTTGCTTCGACGTGGATATCACCTCGCTCAGGTAGTAGATTGGTCTCTGCACCGATTTGCCTCCTTCGTCTCGCTCCACCACCACTGCAACACTTACGACCCGGTTTGTAGCCGCAATGTATATCAACATCGGTTCATTCTGCAAAGGGGACGCCAACACCGGAGCAGTGGACAACATCTTCTTCAGCTCATTGAACGCCGCGTCCGCCTGCGGGGTCCAAGTGAAACTGGTACTTTTCTTCATAAGTTGATACAATGGTAAGGCTTTTTCTCCTAGCCGACTTACAAACCGACTTAAAGATGCAAGGCATCCCGTGAACTTCTGCACATCTTTTAAACAGTTCGGCAACTTCATTCTTTCGATAGCTCGGATCTTAGCCGGGTTAACTTCTATACCTCGGCTCGATACGAGGAAACCGAGCAATTTTCCAGCCGGGACACCAAAGGTGCACTTGTCCGGGTTAAGTTTCAACCGATACTTTCTTAAGTTTGCAAATGTCTCTTCGAGGTCTTCGATGAGAGTATGCTTCTTTTTAGTTTTGATAACAATGTCATCGACATACACTTGCACATTCTTGCCCATTTGAGAGTGTAAGCACTTCTGCATACACCTTTGATAAGTTGCCCCGGCATTTCTCAAACCGAAACACATGACACGATAGCAATACGCCCCGTACGGGGTAATAAAGGCAGTCTTTATTTGATCATCAGTGTTCAGTGGGATCTGGTGAAAACCAGAATATGCATCAATAAAAGACAACAGCTCACATCCAGCCGTAGAATCGATCACTTGATCAATCCGAGGTAAAGGAAAGGGATCCTTCGGGCACGCCTTGTTCAGGTTGGTGAAGTCAATGCACATGCGCCACACCTTGACTATCGCCGGTTCGTCCTTCTTTTTCTCCACGAGGACTGGATTAGATATCCAGTCCGGATGCAGCACTTCCATGATGAAGCCTGCAGCCAGTAACTTCGCCAGTTCTTCGAGTACCACCTTTCTTCGGTCATCTGAGAGCCGCCGCGTCGGTTGACGCACTGGTTTCACCTCTGGCCGAACAAACAAAGAGTGCTCTGCCAACTCCCTCGGAACACCTGGCAGGTCTTTAGCCGACCATGCAAAAATGTCCCGATTCTCACGGAGGAAGTGACAGAGCGCGCTTTCCTATTTCTCGTCCATGCCAGCACCAATGATGGCGAAACGCTCCGGGTTCTCCGAGTCCAGCGGGATTTTCTTGGTCTCCTTGGGCACCTCGAATGAAGCGCTCATGTCCGGAGTAATTAGTCCGGACATGCCGAGCTGAGTAGACTGCGCCATTGCCACCACCTTCTGAAGTTGCTTCTTCTCCGCCGCGATCACCAAGGACTCGGCTAAACTAGATCCCGCCGAGGCACATTGCATAGCCTTCTTGTAGTCACCAGAAATGGTTATTATTCCCTTGGGCCCCGGCATTTTCATCTTTAGGTAGGCCACATGAGTGGAGATCATGAACTTGGCCAAGGCTGGCCTTCCCAGCAAGGCATGGTAAGGGCTCTGCAAGTCCACAACCTCGAACTCAAGACTTTCAACTCGGCTGTTATCTCGGGTACCAAAACCCACGTCGACCCAAATCTTTCCCATAGGTGCACAAGAGACCCCGGGCACAATACCGTGAAATGTACAGCTGCTAGGCTGCAACTGGTTCGGTGAGTATCCCAGCTTGACCATTGTGTCTCGGTACATGATATTTATGGCACTCCCATTGTCCACCAAGACTCGGGTGAATCTCACATTGTTGGTCGGCCCACAGAACGTCGGATCCACCACCAGTGCATAGTTTCCAGGGCTCGGCATGATCCGAGGTGTATCTTGCCTGCTCCAAGTGATCTCTTGCTCGGACCAATTCATGTATTTCACCACTGCTGGAGTTACTGCATTCACCTCCTTGGCACGCCTCAGCATACTCTTCTTATCAGTTGACTCAGTCACAAACACCACGTAACTCTGATGTACTTCCCTATAATCATTACCGGGGTTCTCATACCTCTGATTCTCAAAGGACCACGTTTGGCTTTGGCCGGCACCACCGTTGTTGTTGTTGCCCTGGGCACTCACTGCATTCACCGGTTTCGCCTGCACCATCTTCTGGTTTTGGGCCGCATGCACCGGGGTTGAATTTGCTCCGGTTAAGCTCTGATTCTGCGCCGCTATGGTCGGCTTATGCTGCTGCTGCGCGTTCGGATATTGAGGTCTACGCCATTGGTTCGGTGGCCCACTCCGGTTTGTCCCAGCTTTCGCCCCTTCTGCAGCGGTTCGGTGATGAAAACTACACTGCAGAGTGGTATGGTTGGGTGTTTTGCCATTCCTGCCATGATAGATACATGGCCCATTCACCAATGACTCGTAAGTCACAGGTGGTCCGGCCTCCTGCCACTGCTTCGCACCACCTCCCTGATTCTGGTTCTGGTTCGGAGTCCACGCCTGACCCTCAGTCTTCGGTTTCTGGGCGCCTCCAGGTCCGGACTGACTTGGGTTTACAGCATTGACTTGGAAATCTGGTTCTCTCCTCTTTTGCCCGAACTCTTGACGGTTATCAAACCTCGGTCCGTTGTTGCGATTGTTCATCGGATTCCTCCTGTTCCGGGCATTCCCATCCAGCAGAGGCTGCATCGGATCGCCAAGGGCATAGGAATCAGCTATCCGAATCGTCTCGGCCAGAGTCTTTGGCATATCTCTCTGGAGCCTCTGCCACAACATGCTACCATACCGACATCCATCAGCAAACCACGCTATAGCCTGTGCTTCGATAACTCCTTCACAGGAGTTCCGAACATTGCTCCACCGAGTCAAGAATTCTCGGTCAGTCTCATTGTCCTCCTGCTTGCACGCCTGCAAAAGCTGAGGTCGGTTTGGCCTCTTGTAAGTGCTGGCGAAGTTGCTATTGAATGCCTCCTCTAAATCCAGCCAGCAATTGATGCTATTCTCCGGCAAATTGTTCAGCCAGATCCGAGCAGGACCTTCCAACATGTGCGGGAGATACCGGACCGCCCATCGGCGATTGCCCCCCGCAATGTATACTGCTGAAACATAATCAGCTAGCCAATCTTGCGGCTTGGTGCTCCCATTGTACGGCCTGGTACTCCGACCCAACTGAAACTGAGACACTGGTGGAGGTGGTTCCTTCATGATCCGAGGTCCAAAACACGCCGGACCAGGAGGACCTTCCTCTTCCAACCTCTCGGACTTGTAAATCCGATCTAGCTTGTATCGCGCGTCACCTGTAGGCAACGTCCGAGCTCCGATACGCTCTCCCAATGCACCATCCACTCTATAGAATCCAGCCCGCTCCATGGCTGAATTTCCATCATCATATCGGTCGCCACCTCGACCGACGCTCTTCGGCTGCGGAACATACTCCGGCTCTTGCTGATACTGCTCCTGCGGCCGGGGTTGCTGCTGATGCCTCGGGGGCTGAGGTGGTTTACCTCGGCCAGCCGACGCTGCTTGCCCACCGTTCTGATTTCCCTGAGCTGAACGGCCTTTAGCTCGGCTTGCATCACCTGGGCCGGGGTCTCCATTGGCTCGGCTAGCGTCACCGACCTTTTGCTTTCCAGCTAACACCGGATCGTACACTTGCAGCTGCATCTCCTTGTTCCGACCTGAAGTGACACTCCGGGCACGATCGGCTCCTCCGACGTGTGGAGACGAGGCTTGCCCCTTGGACCCCTGGCTAACTGGCCTAATCGAATGGACCGCCTGCGAACCGCCAAGCCCGGCCTTGCGGAGGGCTTCATTTTGCTTGCTGGCCACATGCACTAACTCATTGAGCCGCTTCTGCTGCTCACGCCATGCATCTCCGGTCAACTCCGATAGCCCGGCCCTTACTGCTTCGGCTGCTCTAAGGTTCTTGGCTGGTGAACTATACACCGGCCTACCAGTAGCCGACCTGCTACTTGTTGCCTTACTCGAGCTCGAGACTGCAGCCCTAACCATCTCCTCATAGAGGTCCTTGCCTCGGTTGAACAGAGCAGCTTTCTTACGCCGCACAACCGGAGTAAAACCATCCTCTATACCATGTGCAGCATTGTACTCCTTTGCTCCATATCAAACTGCTGCCTAGCCTCGGCCAGCAACCGAGCTTCTCTCATCACTCTCTGGCGCTCTGCCTCTAACCCGGCCACCGTATGCTCCACACTTGCCTCTACTGCGAGTGGCCGAGCTAACCTATCAACGATAGATTCTAAGGGAAACTCTTCCCTTGGCATGCCCAACTGCTCATTCTGACTAGGTTTCTCGTACGGAAACTTCGCCGCCCGACCTGATTTCTCAGGCAGCGCAGTTGGTGTCGCCTCCACCTCGGCTAGCGCGACTTTGCCAGCATCGCCTTGCTAGCTGCAGGCTGGTACCAGCCACCATCACCTCCACACACCTCGGAGGGCGAGTAACACGTTGGCCCAAAGCCGCCAGGAGTGGAGTTTCGTCGTCCACGAGCACCTGCTCCGGGTACTCGCGAACCACCTCGACAGCAACGTATGTGGGGAACTGCCGAGCATCATGAGGAAACCATTGGTGGGGAAAGGCTTGCCGGCGAAGCACCCGCATTGTCACTCACAAAGGCAAACTCGCCGATCTTGGCAACAAGGCCAGAAAGAACACACTCAGAGGAGCCCGTCCGGATGGAAACTCCACCCAACGCCTCAATCTGCCCCACGGTGGGCGCCAACTGTCGTGGTGGGATCACGGCAGATGCCATGGGTATGGCTTAGTTGGGGCCGAATGGTCGTTGGGGGAATCCGGGGAGGGTTTATGCACTCAAGATGTGCACAAGCAAGAACATGCAAGAAACCACAAGAACATGAACAAGAACCAAGAAAGCCAAGAACACAAAAGACACCACGATGTACCCAGGTTCGGGGCCTTCGTGAGGAAGTAAAACCCCTACTCCTGCCTTTCCTCTCTCAATATATCAGTGTAGTTCTCAGGTACAAGGTGCTCCTCGAGCTGTATGATGCTGCTCAAGTGAGAGCTCTAGATGGAAGATGAAACTATGAAGGGGGAAATGAGCTAGGGTTTCGCCGTCCTCCTCCCTGGAGGTAGAGATGCCGCATATATACACAGGCCGAAGTACATTTTTACCCCTGCCTACAACTGACAATGGCATGGCCAAAAGGTAGAAGACAAGCCTCTGCCTCCTGCCAGCTCAACGGCCGAACTGTCAGGCCAGCCAGGCCTAGCTTTCCTCTTCCGGTCATACTTCAGTAGCCTGCCGAGGTCTAGCCTGTAGACCTTTCCCGAAATAGCCGAGTCAGCTCCTAGGCCCCCGAGCTTCCGGGAAACCCGTGGACGGACCTCGCCGTCCTCTGAAGCCTCGGGCTACGAGCTCTGCGGCACCCGTGACTCCTCTGACATGCCTCGATACTTGCTGCTAACCTCGGCTGGCCGGTCACTTATACGTCGGGCCACGCTTCATCTTGGCTCGGGATACTCCGGATCCTATACCTCGGTAGATAACACCTTGTTCTTGTGGTAACTAGCTGACTGCCCCAAGGTTCATACCTCGGAGGCCATACCTCGGATGATTCCTCCGACGTACACCTTACGTCGGATGACGCCTCCTGCGTCTTTGCTTAATTGCTACCTCGGACGGCTTACAGCCTTAACCTTACATGTCTTTACCTCATCTTTAGCCTACCCGGGGGTAACCCCCCGACATGTTGTAATGATGGGTCATGTGACATCTGCTTGTAATATTACCAAGTACTGTAAAACAAGTTATGTAATATTGGTTTGAATCGTAGAGCCTGTGATGTGCCAGTTGTTCTGCAGTCTTGATCTTTCTATTATACTTTGATAGTTGTGCCTGTGTTATGGCATCAATCGAAGTGTTGTGTTGCCGATGATCAATTCCGAGCAACGCCTGCCAGAGGTTCTGGCCTGTGAGAGGTGTGCCCAGTAACCTTCGGTTGTATCGCATGACCAGTGACACACATCATCTTTGTATAGTACCGGGGTTGGGGTGCTACAAGTTTTGGTGAGAATGACTTGGACAAAGAGGCTGGTGTATGTCCCACCGAGTTCGTTTGGGCATCAAATGCCAAATCCTATACATGCGATGCTTTTAAGCCGATTCGTCATCAATGTGTTGAATACCTCAAGTTCAGTTTGGTCTCGGCTAATTGTGATGTAACATTCGATGTCATGTTAAAAGATAAAAATACTATAATCTCACATACCAGACCGCCGTTTGAAGAGTTAAACCGGTGAGCTTACTAGAGATATCATAATTCTTCCTTCCATACTATTGATGATTGCAATGTATTTCGATGGCAAATCCAATTGGCCGTTGATGTTGGATGGTTGAGATTTGCCGACATTGCAATTCACAGACAATTTTTTCCAATGATATGTACGATCGAGATGGCTATATACACAAATCCTCTAGAATACTCCCATTACGGAGGAGTACAAAAATAAGAAACGAAAGGATGGAAGATGAAACTAGGACCGGTCTACGTATTCGTAAATTTCTACCTAAGATGCTAGTCTGTATACATAGGTAGGTTTTTTTTTGAGAAAAACGTAGGCAGGTGTTGGCGCTGGTGGCCTGCTCCACTTGCGCGATTAGGACTCCCGGGGCCCGCCCGTAGTGGCACCATCAATGATTGAATGAGAGAATCAAGGCGGGGCCACCGTAGACTGCCGCGCGGGTCCCCGCCTTAATTCTCTCATTCAATCTTAAATTGAGCCATGCATTTAGCCCACAACCAGCATGTGTTATATCTTGATCTGCGAAATCTAAAATCCATATCAGCAACTCAAGACTACGAGTAATTATTCCTGGATAGTGCTAATGGGGCCCGAGCTCCATGTAGCTCTTTTTTTAATTCAAAATCAGTTTTGTTGAGTTTCAAAAATCGAAACAAAAATTTTGCATGTAGATGATGTCTAGTTATACCACTGAATGTTTTAATCCAAAATTCGTAGGGGCTCCTCAGCCTTGGGTTCACCGGAAGAAGCAGAGGCTTCTGTGGCTGCCGAATCTTTTACAAAAAATGGAAAGGAATTCACAACGGATGTGTAATAGTAAAAAGTCGAGGTTAGTCTATTATAGTTTTATGCACCGCTATAAAGCAGAGGAATCGCAAACACAAACATGGGACGTAAACCCTGACACCTGCGAAGGACGATCAACCATCAACAAGCCCCTGATCGGAGAGGCCTTAGGATTTCAAATCTTAAGCCAAGGACATGCTAACTTGAACATGCTACAAAATTGCTAACTGGAACCCTTTTTCTTTTGTTTGGCCGGTCTACCGATTCACTAGTACCCAAAAAGGGGCAAGGTTTACTAGAATCCTTATCAAAGGAAAGAGTAGCTACTTAAAGAGGAATTCATCTCCAGTCATGGAGGTTCTTGGCTTCCACACACACACACATCTGGGGAAAGGAGGAGCAAATCTCGACTCTCAGGTCTCTACCATCATCACTTGTCCAACGGGCATCATCACTTGTCTGACTAATGAGCACGTAGAAATTGTCGGATCATAACTCTTGTATCTACAAGAGCGCGCACACTTGCCGTTTAAGCCGCATCTACCATCGTCACTTGTACGACTAATGACGCTCGCTAGACGGATGTTGCTTGAGGAGATATTGAAAGGTGGTGACGTCACTGGTACAAAACGACACATCGGAAACAGAGAAACGGTCCTTGTCCCCACCCCGCTGTTGATGTGAAAGCCCTCATCGGGAACGAAGGCCAAAACCGTCGCCGATGAGGCCTCTTTTGGCAACGGTTGTGCACAGACCTCCGTTTCTTCAGTGGAAGGTGAGGGCGACACTGACGGCATGACATTGTTGCTGTGCCCCCTACCACGGCCGCGCCCTCGTCCATGACCGCGACCGCTGCTGGTACATCTCGCCATGGATTTGGACAGAGCGGATCTAGCGAAGTTTGGAAAACGGGAGGCGATGGACTTAGGCTTCAAAGAGACGGCCACGTTGTGCATTTATACTTGCGGGTCTGCTCCGCCCTCTGCCCCCTCGCTAGCCTCCACATGTCGACATTTTCAACGGTTGGAAAAATATATCCGTTACCATAGAGGCAAATATTGGAAACGGGTCATTTAATAACCGTTGCCAATATAATGAGTGACGGAGATTGGAAAATGTCCGTTGCCAATGTTGATGGGCCAACCGCGGTCCAGGTCAGGTTTGTATGCACCGGCCGCGCGGAAAGCTCGATTTTCCGTCGCCTAACTCGTGTCGTTTCCATAGAGGGATATCCGATGTGTTGTTCTGTACTAGTGCATCCCTACCGCCATGCTACCATCCACTATCGCACCATTTTTGATCAAGCAAAAACATGCATGCCTTGATGCCTTCAAAAGAGATGTTGTGCATAGCACTTGCCAAGAACATGCATACCTTCCAAAAACGTTGTGCGTAGAATCTGCTGAGTCAGATCGAACCCGATTAGGAACTGGAGAGAGCACCCATTCCGCTGCCTGCGAGAGTCAAAACTCCACGATTCAAGAAAGGACGTCATGTAGTGCTATTGACCTCGACCCTCACAGCTGAAGCCCATCACCTTAGCAAAGATCCGGCCACCATGCCGTCCACACGACACTCGGTGCCTGCCACCGCTGAAGAGTCCAAGCAATTCTAAAATCATGTGTCGCCAATAGATTAAGGCATATGTTGCCAGCACATGTTGCCTATATGACGCGTGTAGCACACCACCGTTGTTGCCTGGACGTTGCAGAGAGACCACCGCCAAAGACGACGTAGATCTGCAAGCCACCCATGCTACGCCCCCTTCCTCACTTTCATAGCCCAAGGCCGTGCGAGGTTAGGAGCTTCCCTGGCCGTTGCGCCGCCCGGGAGCAGCAAGAGCACCTCTACAACCCGGTGTCTTGCATCACACAACACCATCCCACCGCTTCTGCTCCTACTACGGTCCAATGTTAGAACATCAGAGCATCTGCCATGACTTCCCACGCTGAAGATCTGGAGAGGATTTCCTCGTGGATGACTCATTCCTCCGTGAGACCGCCAAGGGACCAGATCCCCGTCGCCCCAATCACTAGCGTCGCTCGGACTGGTCCGACAACTGAGTGGCGACGGGAAAAAGGGATGGAGGAGGGTTGCGGCGGTGTGTGCCTAGGGTTCGCCCCCTCGGTCACCTAGAGGGGACGGCCTAAAGGGACAAACGGTGGTTCGGTGGTTCAAGACGTAGAAATATCACACTGACTTACTACTTCCATAAGATTTTGTTTGCACATACCTTTATTTGATTGAACCACCGAACAAAAAAAATCCATCACAAGAGGTTTGAGTGAATAGAAGAATCTTATGGTGTGTACAAATCGATTCATCTTTTTTTTTTTTTGCGGAACATAAGATTCAATCCTACACTCAAGCAACCCACGTAGAAGAAATACCTAAAAATTATCGTCCTTTAAAATTCTGATAAAATTCCTTCCAAAGGGCCATGAAATGTTATAAGTACTACAAATACATATTTGAATGGAGTACTACAAATACTACATACGTATTTGAATGTAGTATTCAATTCTTGATTTTACGGCCTGCAAACTGCAGTGGCATGCTATCATTAGTACTTGCCAGTGGCAGCGAATCCTCGTCCAAGCCAGAGTAGCAAGATTGTGACCAGCAGCGTGCTTCACAATAAATATTTCCAGCAAGCCTGACTTGTGACAACTAAATATTTCTAGCGAGACTGACTTGTGACAGCTGTAGCTTGTAGACGACTGGCCGCCTGGACGATCCCCGAGTACACGAGCCCATCATTTTGAACTCGATCACTCCGAGTTGACTCGTACCACCCGTCCATCAACTTCGATTGCTCTTTCGTCATTGGACCTCTAACTAATTCACGCCAGCGGCATTGATGGGTAGCTCGGTGCTTAATCCTGCACCTAGAACCACATGAAGCAAATGATATGCTCTCCGTGTTGAAAACCGCTGGAACCCTGAGCTACTTTCGGTGTGCGCGGCTGGCATTGCTCTGCACGTCTCCAGTGCACATCGCATTTAGCCCTCTCGCTCTCCAAGGTACTGCATACATTATAAATAGATTTTTCTAGATCATTTGAAATCAGGATATATATACCAGTTTCTTGGCAATGTTGAAATCATAATCAGGGTTCAGGGTTGACTCCATGATGATATACTGGACTTCATCACTAAGACTGCTTTGTACATTTATTGTGAGGGATCAAACTTAGTACAGAGCGACGTTAAGGATACCGCCATCGAAAACGGCAGCCAGAAAGGCCAAGGTTAAACGTAATTGTTTGTGGTCGATGAGGTCTGCCAGAAATGAGACGCTTTTGCGGAAACAACATTGGCCACAAATATCTTTTAATTGCCGTTACCAACTTATTTGCCAACAAACGATTGCACATCTCCGTGTCGAATGTATATTTCTACGAAAGCAGAGTCTAAAACGGTTCCCTGCCAATGGTCCCACGACACCATATCTTGCCCCATATGTCTCAGAAAAATCCTACTCCTCACCCTCTCCCCATTTAGACACGGAGTGGCGGCCACGCACGCGAAGACGTCTCTCTCTCTCTCTCTCCCCGGGTGCGAGAGAGTGCATCCGTCGTGTCATGGCACATCGGCTCCTCGTCCTCCTCCTCTCCTCTTCGTTCAGATCTTATCTCGATGAGGAGAAGGTGACACGGGAGGCGAGAACGAAGAAGAGGAAGGCCAACGATGTGCTCTATAGCATAGGCGACGAGATCCCGCTTCGGGCCTCCTCTTCGTCCAGACCTAGTGCGGCGAGGTGGAGGTGTCCCGAGCAAACAAGCGACATTCAGATCCACAACTTAGGCCACTTCTTTTGAGCTTCTAGACTGGCTTATAGGTACCAAACCGCATAAGCCCGAAAGAAGTGTCTACCTTCTACCCAGCTTCCTCCCACAGCAGTTTGGGCTTATAGTGTAAAATCGGCGGTCGGGAGAAACAACCCGAGGGCAGCTTCCCGAGCTTCTGGCTAAGAATCGAAGAGGTATATGGGTTTGCCCCTGTTCTTCAGGCTTATTACAGAGAGACTGCCACCGCTGGTCAAAACCGTTTTCTCTACTACAGTATTTTTGGTCCGCGCTATCCGTCTCGCGCACGAGCAGCGTGCAACCACACGTACGTTTTTCTTCTCTCCGACCAGGATGCATGTACGGAGTACGTTTTATTTTATTGATGTGGGGGCGTGGGGCTGGTTAGTACAGTACTTAGTTGTACTACTACAGACCACTTATTTAATCAATGGAAGTGGAGTCTCGTAAGCAATTTCATGAGGTGATTGGGAAGTCTACGTTTAGAAATCACACCATGTTTTAGCAAATTTTTGTACTGGATGTGCCGGACGTGTTAGCAAATTTTTGTACTTTCGTATGATGGAGCTTACGGAAAAGAGGAGAAAAAATAAGAAGATAATTAGGATGATGGCATGTACTGAATTATAATATGACACCATGTTATTTTGCGTTTTCATATTATTTTGATTTTATTTGTTTCTCATTTATCACACTCAACACATCAAATAAGCATACATAAGATCATATATCAAATTTAGGGGTATTATAGACATCTCACAACTCAACACAGTAAATAAGCCAAAACTTCAGAAGCCCAAAAAAAGTCTCCAGACAGTTTCCAGGAGTTTCTACCCACCACAGTTTTTCCCCACCAAAATCCATAAGCTGGCTTATGCATAAGCATGAGCCCAAAAGAAGTGGCCATTTGTCTCCCATCAAAGGTCACTATTGCCCAATGATCTCTTGATTGCTGCGTTCCGATCAGTGTGGTCTTTGTGTCATAAGAAGGGACAAGCAGTGTTATTCCAGCCAAACCCATTCCAAATTTGCAACCAAAGACAAGGACCGAGTAACTCCCACCTACAAGGCTACAACTACAAAGAGTAGCTTGGACCACGCACGCCCCCTACAGCGGTCCACGGTAACGCAAGGAAGACCTTCAAGGCTTCAAGTTTCGTTTATTTTTTGCGCCTGGAAATTCCATGAATTCGGGTGGCAGGGTTTCATAAGCAGAGGAAATAATGCCCTGCAAAAGAAAAAGAAAATATCAGAGGAAATTGTGGAGCTGCTGAGCTGGTTTGCGCACTCTGCACCTTCAAGTTTCGCGGTGAAGCGTGCGATTCAGTCCTGGCGCCAAAACCCCTATAAAACCCCCATTCGACAGTAAAACAGACCCTCTCACTTCACAGTGAAACCACACAAGCTCCGAGTCCAGACCGTACCGAAGCAAGAGGCAAGGCCATGGACAAGGAGCAAGAGCGGCGGGCGACGTGGGTTCCCGGCGCCGTCATCGTCGGTGCGGGCCCTTCCGGGCTCGCCGCGGCCGCGTGTCTCGCGGCCCACGGCGTGCCGGCCATGGTGCTGGAGAGGTCCGACTCGCTGGCCTTCACGTGGCGCCACCGCATGTACGACCGCCTCGCGCTCCACCTCCCCAAGCGCTTCTGCGAGCTCCCTCTCGTCCCGTTCCCGGAGGAGTATCCGACGTACCCCAGCAAGGACCAGTTCGTATCGTACATGGAGAGGTACGCCGCGGCGGCGGGCGTCGCGCCGCGCTTCGGCGCCAGCGTCGAGGAGGCCGCGTTCGACTCGGCCGTGGGCGCCTGGGCCGTGCGCCTTGCCGGCGGCGAGGTGCTGATGACCAAGTGGCTTGTGGTCGCGACAGGCGAGAACGCCGAGCCGCACGTCCCGGAGTTTCCTGGCATGCGGCAGTTCGCTGGACGCGTCCAGCACACGTGCGAGTACAAGTCCGGGGAGGAGTTTGCCGGAGAAAAGGTCCTGGTGGTGGGGTGCGGGAACTCCGGCATGGAGGTGAGCTTGGATTTGTGCCGGCATGGCGCTAAGCCCTCCATGGTGGTGCGAAACACGGTAATAATTTGCTATATATAGCTAAGATTGTGCTGTTAGGATCCGTCCTTCTTGCCTTGTTTCTTTTGTTTGTCTGGTTTTGCCTCTCTTTCGTAGCTACTCCCTCCGTTCTTTAATACAGACGTTTTGGCAGTTCAAAAACGTCTTATAGTGAGGAACTGAGGTAGTAGTTCGTACCATTCCCGACCATTCCCAAGAAAGAAACAATCCTGACTTTGCTCTTTGCCTATTTCTCACTGTATCGCAGCTTACTAGTAGTTGCTATCATTCTCTACATGCATGTTCCAATCTACATGGTTATATTTGGTCATATTTAAGGGCAATTAAAACTAGTAACATGTGCAAGCCTGTTGGATGTTTGTCATATACATGTTGTTGGTCATCTCTTGTTGCTTTGCTTCCAATTTAATACAAACTATTTGGCTCGTGCCATCACAGTGCGAACAATCAAACAAAATCTAAATACATGCCGTCGTTTTATCTGTGTACACAGGTGCATGTGCTCCCGAGGGAGATGTTGGGTCTCTCCACATTCGGCATCGCCATGGCTCTGCTTAAATGGCTGCCGGTGCAGCTCGTCGACCGGTTCATCCTGGCGGCAGCTCACCTGAGCCTCGGCAACACGAGCCAGCTCGGGCTCAGACGGCCAAAGACAGGGCCCATCGAACTGAAGAACCTCACCGGCAGAACTCCTGTGCTGGACGTTGGGACACTAGAGCACATCAAATCAGGCAAAATTAAGGTTAGTGCCAGTCGACCAGGCTTCTTCCACAAATGGGTTGCAGAAATACTAGGGATTAAGATTAGTCAAAACTGTGGAAACTTGAGCGCCCTAGAGGTAGAGGGCCATTGCCTAATCTGGCATATCATCTAGTAGGCCTTCAAAGCTCACATATATACGCGTTTCCTTCCTAGAAAATGTTCTCCTCCTACCTATTGCAGTTCTACACCACCACATGCAAGCTTTTATGTTTCTCTGTCCAATTCCTACCATGTTCTGAATGCGCTGAGCTCGAACATGATGACCAGGTAGTCGGAGCAGTGAAGGAGGTAACGATGCGAGGGGCCAGGCTCGCTGACGGCAGGGAGGAGCAGTTCGACGCAATAATTCTGGCGACGGGTTACAGGAGCAACGTGCCGTCCTGGCTCAAGGTAAACATAAATAAAAACAGTGACGCCATGAAAAGGACTCCCTTGTTCGTTTTTGGTCCTGCAATGCACTCCACAGTGTATAATAGGATACAGTACTACAGTACGCTATGCCGTCACCCTGCCTGCGTTCTCGCGTCAGCTCCTCCACCTTCCTCTGTTCGGCCATCCTGTCCCTCTCTCCCCTTCTCGTGCCTGGTTTTGGGGACGACGGGGCAGAGGCAGCTCGTGCCCTTGCCTGCGCTCACCCCGAAGTGTCTTCTCTCTCGCGCCAAGTGATCGAGTTTCAGTGAGTCACCCTGGGCATGGGCGCTACTAGGCCGGCCGCATCCTCACCGGTGTGGCGCTTACGGCTTATCTAACTTAGGTGGGGACAATGCGTATCCGGACTCGAGAGTTTGGATATACACACTTGGGTCGCCCCGATCCATACCTGTGGATTGCTCAATATGGTCATCTAGTCTAGAGTCTACTTCAGATGATAGTATGCATGGGACGGCAAAAGGTTATCCAATCCAAACAACATATAGTAAGACAGATGAAAAAACTTGGTTCAGTCTAACATAGATTTTGCCCGATTAAGTTCATTAAAGCACCATATTCAGCAATACCATTGAGCCCTACCTAATGTGGGTCTGTGGCTGTGTACCTTATGCATGACTGATTGTTCCTACTTTGCAGGATGGAGGTGATGTGTTCACAAGAGAAGGTACACCTAAAACCCCCTTCCCCAACGGCTGGAAAGGCCGAAACGGTCTCTACACCGTCGGATTCTCGCAGCGAGGGCTCCTTGGAGCATCATCCGATGCCCTCTGTGTCGCCAGAGATATACATTGCCAATGGAGGGGAAGATAATAGCTCGGTTTGTTTCTAAGGGAAATGTACAGCGTTTAAGTAGGATTTTTGTGCATATAATACCATGCTACTTGCCCGTTCGAAGGCACATCTTTGGACTAATGTTCGGATGATGTTGACGTGTCTTTTTTGTTTGTTTGCGCCATCTAATGTTCCCTTGTTGGCCAGCCCAATGGTCAATCCGTTTGATAATTCTATGATCGTTTTAATTCGTGGGTACGGCTGTCAAAAAAAGTACGGCCTCGTCAAAATGCTCGTTCTTGGTTCATTACAGGCTCGGCTCGTGCTCGACTCGAGGCCTTGACAAGCCGAGCTCAATCCTAGATTGAAACTCGCGAGCTTTGTTGATACGAGCTGGAATAGTTCGAGAGATGTTGGCAAGAGTCTATTAGCATGGAGTCCAGCTCAATCTTAGAAGAGTCGAGGCTCACCAGCACAAAGGCTGGAGGGAGAGATAGCAACTGCAGAATATACTGAAGTCAGTCGTCAGCACAATCGCATGCACCAGCGGTAAAAAAAATGAAACTTGCCTGCTCGTAGCCGTGGGGTTAATCGAGCTCTAGACTAGCTGGGCGAAATCTAGCTTTTTTTCAGCTGCCAAATGGCGCAGTGCGCGGGTCACGCGCGCGACTAAGCTTGGACATGTGGCCCGGCCTTTCTTGGGATGGACCGAGTCAGGCTGCATTTCCTAGACCGCAGCAAGCGCGGGCTGAACCTAGATCAGCTCGGTCCAGCTCGTTGGACATTTAAGGCTGTGTTCGGTTTGAGAATGGGATGGAACCGCGCCGGGAGCCGTTCCTGTGTTATGTTGAGAAGCGGAATGGAACACAGTGGTTCCACCGAATGGAATATTCCGTGCAGATGCGGAATGCACTCGTCCGTCCGAATCGGCCGGACCGAGTAGAACAGGTTGCTAACGACACAAATTAGCCTAACCCTATCGTAACTAACCACCAGCCCGACCGGACCAAATCGGCCGGACCGTCACGGCATCGGTGGCCAGGGGCGTGGCGGCGGCCAGCGGCGTGGGGTCGCGGGGTCGCGGCGGTGGCGTGGGGGCACAGCGGCGGCGGCCAACGGCGTGGGGGCGCGGGGTCGCGGCGGCGGCGTGAAGGCGCGGCGGCGGCCAGCGGCGTGGGGGTGCGGGGTCGCGGCGACGGTGGCCAGCGGCGTGGGGGCGCGGTGGTGGTGGCCAGTGGCGCGCCGGCTGGCGGCCGGCGGTGGCCAACGGCACCATTTATGCTCTATCGAAGCAAGGGCTCTAAAAAAAATTAGATTAATAGTGGTTACCAATTTTTTAATAACAGATTATGTGTTAATTACATATTTTATGAAATTGCTTAAAAACCATTCCATTCAACTTCATTTTTTCTAACCGAACACCGGAATGGAATGGAACTGTGACATTCCATTTTAGTGGAATGGAATGGTCCATTCCACCCGGTGCCAAAATCGAACACGCCCTAAGATTTCCATGTGATTTCTTTATAAACTTTTTCTTAAAAATTATGTTTTTTATGTAGTTACTTAGTTTAAAAAGTGCTGCTAACATAAGCAGTTTGGCAAAAAGAAAAAAAAAACTGGACGGGGAGCAAGAAGTGTTGTTTTAGTGACACAGATGAATCAATGCAACATATCTTTGTAACTAGTCCTTTTGAAAAAATCATTTGGCGTATTGTGGATATGATTTTTAACTTATCACTTCCTTAACTTATCACTTACAACTAATATAATGAACCTGTTTAATTAGTTGAATGGAATTGGACTATGTGGCATGTTCGTAATGATTTTGTGTTTAACAATCAAAAGTTGCTTCTCTTATGGAGGTTATACCTTTGACTACTCACCGGATCCGTTCGTGGTTTTATTTTCAGCCGCGGTTAGGGGGATTCACTTGAACTCTGTGTGCGGCCGGCTAGAGTTGGTGGCATGGGATTTGTTCAGCCAAGCCGTCTCATTTTTTCCTAATAGAATCACATGTTAATTCATAGATTTTTCATGATGTGTTTTATTAGATGGTTGATTCATGTTTGGACCCTCTCTGATCATTAAATTGGAAATCGTTTGGAATACTTTGCAATAAATGAAAGCCGTATGCATCATTTTGATGAAAACGTCAGGGCTCTCCCCTTTTCAAAAAAATGTACTAAGCTAAACATCCTTGGTAAGTTAATTTACTGAACATATATTTTACTCTAAAATGTTTATTTACTATTTTTTACCCATTATTATAAGAGGAAAATCTGTTGTAGAACGATGAATTCGCCTAGTGTTACATACTCTTTTCTTTCTTTGTTTTTATGAGGATGATGCTGACTTGATAACTTTTGTCAACTTTGTAAATCATTATGTATGTGTAGAAAGATTATTTACCCGACGATATTGTTTATGTCAGTCAAAATTACACCAGTTACGCCGTAAAGAGCTGAAGCGAATAATTTTGATACTCATTGAGGAGTGTCTTATGCACCTACTGTCTCTCTTAGCTTTAACCTACCTTTTTAAATTAAGTAGAACACACCTACGAACTGAGCTACATGCGTACATTGACATTATGTAGTTGTTGGCATGTCCTATGTGTGATACCTATATTAGAACTAACCCGTATCATCGTATGCGTGTAAACATGTCCATTTGATTAAATATTATAATTTGTACTAAATTTTAAACTTTTGAAAATTATTTTTACGTACTGCAGTATTCATGACTATAAATTTCTATTATTTATGTAACATTGACCATATAGAAATACTGCCAAAATTTGTTATAATTTTCCTTGTTATACAGTTGTAATGAATATCTTTAAACAAACTTTATGGTGCTAAAGTTAAACTGTAGTTTATAACGAAAAAAATCTTATGTTTCAACAATTGTATAAACTATATAATTTACACTTATCCATC
Source organism: Poa pratensis (assembly GCA_947311845.1). Lineage (NCBI taxonomy): Eukaryota > Viridiplantae > Streptophyta > Magnoliopsida > Poales > Poaceae > Poa > Poa pratensis. Next base: position 53,584,602 of record CAMZMU010000027.1, on the reverse strand, counting down.
GTAAAAAATCTAAAGTTCATGACTTAACAAATATCTTGACAATGTTACTTAAAAGCCTGTTACTGATGATGACCACTATGAATTATGTCCTGGTTTTCAGTATGAGGACCGATAACATCTGTTTTTTGAGTGCAGCTTCAATGTGAGAGTTTGGAATTATTTGCAGATTGATTGGCCCCAAAGTGATAACATGTTGCAAGTTGTTCGAACTGCTAAGCAAAGTTTTGCAAAGCCTTTCTTTATGGAGGTGGCTATGATTGCCTGTTGGAACATCTGGAAGGTTCGGAATGATAAAAATTTCAGGAATGAAAGACCTAGGTTCTCTGTTTGGAGAAGTAGGTTCATGCACGATATGTATTTGCATGTACACAGGTTTTCTGCTAAATTAGCTCCTGTTGTAAAGGTTTAGTTAAACAGTCTGTCTTAAATGTAAATTATGTACAATTGTTATTTAATATAAAATAATAAACTGTGGGGCGTTTTCCTCACAGGCTTAGGTTCAAAAAACAATATCTTGACAGTGTTTTCTAGAAAGATCATGAGTTCATAACCATATTTAGTTATGGTTCTAGAGAATAAATTAAATTATTCTCATGATTCTTTACTGATATTTTCTGAGTAAAGTGTATCTTATAAGTCACTCCCTCCATCCGGAAAAGGATGTCACTAAAATAGATGTATCTAGCACTAAAATATGTCTACATACATCCATGTTAGCAACATCTTTTTTCGGACAGAGGGAGTAGATGGGATCATTAAGTTGAAATTAGTGCATGCCACTTATATTCAATAGATCGCTTGTACTTATTTTCTTACCGATATTAACTCGTTTTCTCATCTAGTTTATACAAGTCCCTCAGCTAGTTTCTAAAATAAAATGTCTTGTGTGAGATTTAGTACGACCTAGTGAACATGTTGTCGACAATCTAATTTATTTTCTTCCCCAAGGGCTGGAAAGGGCAAAACGGTGTATACACCATCGGATTCTCGTAGCGAGGGCTCCTTGGAGCATCATCCGATGCCCTCTGTGTCACCAGAGATATATGTTGCCAATGCATGGAAAGAGAAAGAGAGTGATCCACTAACAATGTGATAGTAGAAGACAATATCTCTGTTTGTTTCTAAGAGAAATGTATAGTAGAAGACAATAGCTCTGTTTGCTTCTAAGGGAAATGTATAGTAGAAGACAATAGCTCTGTTTGTTTCTAAGCGCTGGCCTGCAGAATGTCAGCAATGTTAGAGTATGCCTTGCAGAAACAGGAAGGGTTACCACTGTTCCGTACACCACGGATGTTGATGGTCGTGTCGTTCTCGGCTCACAAGCGTGGAGGGAGTTCCATTTAGGTAGAGATTTGGAGGTTGGCCAAGCTATTCTCTTCACCCTGAGGAATACTGACAGGCGCAACTTGGAGATGATGTTGGCGATCAACTACATCTACATAGCTAGTATCTTTAGATGTTCAATAAATTTGAAGTTAATTTCTAGTTAGTACTACATTAGCTTTGTGGAGATCAAATAATAGACATGTCTAGTTTGTTGAGTGGTGCAACTTGTACATATATATATCTTCATGTCATATTGATTTTGTTGTTTCTACGGATTTTGCTGGTAATTGTCGTTAATATATGTTTACTTACGCAAACATACTATAATCCGTAGTATTTCTCTCCTTGGTATACCATGTACACTTTCTCAAATTTTGACCTGCTAGACAATTTTAACCATAAAAAAGTAGTGTTATTGCTTCAGTTTATACTTTACAAGTTTCTATAAAAATACTTATTTAACTATACACTAGAAACTGCTATTGAGACGTTTGTTAGATTGCACAATTTACGGATATTTACAATCAATATTTATAAATTATATATGTCGGACCAGTGGAAACCAGGGTACCACGGCCCGTATGTCTTAGGCCCAGAAGTCTACGCGCGGAGAACAAGACAAGTCAGCAGTCAACAGAGCATGGCCCGCTCCACCGGCCCTCGTGAAGACTCACATGGCCAAGGCGAGTGGCCTCGAGAGGACGGACTGCCAGCTATCGAGAGAAGGCCTCGCGGGGAAAGCAGCGCCACCAGGCCTCGCGTGGTACAAGACAAAGACGTTGCACACCCGTAGCCCCGCGCCAGGGGGCATGTGCGGCTGCGTCTCCCCCAGAGTGACGCGTGCGCCTGCGCCCTGACGCAGGGCGTGTTGGCCAAAGCTTTCCACTTTGGTGATAAAAGGGAGCCGACCAGCTACGGCAAGCAAAGCGGAGCCCAAAACCTTCCTCTTTGGTGCACGATGGCCGGACCGGCACTACGCGTCACGGCGGGCGTCATCAGCAATTTCACCGACAAGGCCTTACGACTGTGCCATGGACGGTGGCTTTATCTGAGCTAGGACAGTACGCCGGTACCCCTTCTTGGTGCTATGTGGCAACCCTTTCCGCCTAAACATTTGGAGGAGAGGGCCGGAGCACTATAAAATAGGGCCTCACCGTGGCCTTAGAGGATCATCTGATTCGACCTCACTACTAGCTCCAACAATTGTACTGTAATCGCTCCGAGCAGTGCAATCCATCTCAAGCAGGAAGTAGGGTGTTACACCATCATGGTGGCCTAAACCTGGGTAATCCGTTGTGTCTCCTTGCTGCGTGTGTGTTTCCGTCACCGAGGTCGCCGAGGGTTTTGTCGAGGGTGTGTTTCAGTCCCTAGTGTTCGAACGACACTACACTAGAGGTTCCTTCGGGAATATTCCTCGACATTTGGCGTGCCAGGTAGGGGACTGAGGCGCTCTCTTCGACTTTCCTCACCGCCATGGTCGACACCCGCCGTAGGGCGGCCAGCCGGGTAGCTTCCGAGCCTTCCATCAACAACCCGCGCAGGCGCGCAGCTCCCGCCGCCTCCAAGGGAGACGCAGAGCATGAGTCGGAGGAAGTGGAAGCTTCCTCCCTCAACCCGTCCAGACAGAGCACACCTCTGCCGTCCGACGGCCACACCGCGTCCGCCTCCACTCAGGCCCCATTGACGCCGGGGGCTGTGCTACTCATGGCGCAGGAACTCTTGCGCTACTGGCCCACCGAGGCCGGACACGATGCGTGGCTCCAGCGAGTCACTGAACTCATCAACACCGCGAAAGTCGCCCCGGTGCAGTCGCACTCCATGGTGCCACCAGCGTCGCAGGGAAGAGTGGCGCACGGCACCCCTCCCCCTCCTCCTCCACCAACTCCGCTTCCGGCAGGAGGAGCCCATGGGCCGTACCAGGACGCCCATGTCCCGGACAGGGCCCCCTCGCACGACGCGTCCTCCTCGCACCTTGGTGGCGCCAGCTGCCAGATCATCACAAGGGCTCCAGAGGACGCCCACGTGAACCTCGAACGCCAACACGAGCGGCAGGACCGCACGGTACGCGACCTCGCCATGGCCGGCGACCCAAACCGCGCCGTCCTCACTGGTGGGCACGCCACGAATAGCAAGGGTTGCCTCGTCCTCTCGCGGGAGCTGCGTCGGGTGGTCTGGCCTACCAAGTTCCGCCCGGAGCTGCCTCCCCGTTATGAGGGCACGCTCAACCCTATGGAGTTCTTGCAGCTCTACACGGTGGGAATCCAAGCCGCGGGCGGTGACGACCGGGTCATGGCCAACTGGTTCCCCATGGCCCTCAAGGACGCGGCCCGCTCGTGGCTCATGAACCTCCCCGAGGCATCCATCAGGTCCTGGGGGGAGCTGTGCGAACAGTTCGTCGCCAACTTCAAAGGGACGTACGAGCGCCCCCTCCCTCAACGACCTCCGTGCAATGAAACAACGCAAGGGCGAGACGCTGAGTAAGTACATCCATCATTTCAGTCAAGTCCGCAACAGGATCCCGCGCATCAATGACAATTAGTCATCTGGGCATTCTCCGTCGGCGTCACTGACACCAAGATGCTTGAGAAGCTCGGCATCTATGCCGACTCCCTCACCTCTGTGGTGCTGCTCTTCCACCTGGCCGACAAGTGTGCCAAGATGGAGGAAGGCCGCATGTTCGACCACAATTGCTCAGAGCTGGAGGACTCCAACACTGCCAAGACCAAGGGCAAGGACAAGGAACTGGCGAAGCGAAAGGCCCTGGCCGTCCTCGCAGCGGAGCCAGAGCCTGAGCACGGATAGAAGCTCAAGCGCGGGGGAGGAGAAGACAGCAAGAAAGGCGGCAAGTACTGTGATTTCCACAAGCGGAACACCCACAACACTGAGGACTGCTTCGAGCTCGAGAAGATTTGCAACAATCGCCAAAACCGTCGCGGCAGCGGACGAGGAGGCGATCGCAACAATGGGCGCTGGCCAGATCGTGGCAACAACTACAACCAGCAGGGCCAGTACCCTCAGCAGGGCCAGTACACCCAGCAGGGTCAGTACCCTCCCCAGGACCAGTACCCTCAGCAAGCTAACCACCAGCCCAACCAGCAGGCCAATGCTGCCCTGCCGCAGCCAGAAGAGAACAACAACAACCTCCCCGACGAGTACGCAGGGGGCTACCAGGAGCCCCGCCGGATTGCTGCATGCATCCTTGGGGAGAACAAGCGCCCATCTCCAATCGCCACTTCAAGGCACTCGGGAAGTCAGCGCTGCCCTCCCAAAGGTCGGCGCGGGAAAACCCCTCAAATGGTCACAATACAAGATCTCCTTCGACTCCAACGACCACCCCAAGAACATGGCGCCTGTGGGCACCATTCCGCTGGTGTGCACCCCCACCATCAACAATGTCGCCGTCACCAAGACACTCCTTGACGGGGGAGCAGGCCTGAACGTGCTCTCCGTGGACACCTTCGACCTGCTTCGGGTGCCATACGAGCGCCTGATGCCGACCAGACCCTTCTCAAGGGTGACGGAAGGCACCACCGTGCCCCTCGGGCAGGTGAGCCTGCCCGTCTCATTCGGCACCCAAGACAACTACCACACCGAGCTGATTGACTTCGACGTCGCCCACATCAACCTGCCATACAACGCCATCCAGGGCTCCCAGCGCTGGCCAAGTTCATGGCGGTCACGCATCACGCCTACGACGTTGTCAAGATTCCAGGCTGCAGCAACACCATCACCATCCGCTGCAATGAGAAGGACTTGGTGCGCACTGTCGTGGACGTCTACAAGGTCGCGGCGGCCACTTACCCTGCCGACGAGGACGCCCTTGACCACATGGCGCCCACCAAAAAGAAGCAGTCCACCTCCCAAGAGAAGGCCGCGGCAAAGAATGCAGCGGCCCAGCGCCCTGCCGAGGCTTACCCAGTCAAGCCCCACGCCTCCAAGGCCCGCCCCAAGGCTCCGCCCACCATGGCGGTCTCTTCCAAAGTCCCCTGGTTTCGGAGCCACTGGTCACGCCTACGCAGAAGAAGAAGCCCTCCTCCAAGGAGCTGACCATCGCCAAAAGGTTGAGCCTGGCCACCAACGGATCGGGGGCTACCCCCGCAAGTGGCAAAGCCCAGCCACCGAAGTAGGAGGACTGGCACGGTACCTTCCACCGCGTGGCGACACGCTCGCCGCAGCGGTTTTTTGTGTCTTCCAGCCTAGACATTCTCCATCGATACCTTTCCCAGTGTTCATCCTGGGCTGAAGAAGACTCCAACACACTCCGAGTGTGACCCCATGCTTGCACGGTGGCTATTTATTTCTTGAGGGTGCCACACGGCCACTACAGCCTCAATGAGACACCTCCGCATGAGGGTCTCCTTGCCCACAGCGGCACATTTTGTAATGAACCTATTCATTCAGCAAGCACTAAAGCGCTTCGCGCTGAGCATACCCTTGTATGTCCTTACCTCTTGGTAAGCAAACCTTTGGTGCACGCTAACTTCTCCCCTGAGCATTACACGAGCGAGGGCTGGAGCACGGTGCCTGTGCTCGGGTCAGTCCTAGCAGCTCCGAAAAACCCAAGTAAACCATGTGTGGATTCGGGGGGACGCCCTCGTACACGCCACCTTCCAAGGTCCTTGGTGCTAAACTTCCTCGTGCAACACTAGGTGTGAACCTGCAAGCGTGCACCGTCACAACTCTCATTGTCTTTGCTTCTATCGCAAAACAGGGTGCAGACGCGGGGCAGAACCCCAAAGAAGACAAGGATCTACGGAGCACAGTCCGCCGCTCCCTCCAAAGCCTCAAGAGGCTTGACAGGCCGAAATCGCTCCTCAGGGTCTTCACCCCACCAAAAGCTAAGTTCCCCTTCCTAAAAGCATCATGGTTTTTGTCCCCTGAACTCCATGGATTGTTTGAACGTCTAAGGGAAACTCTTGAGCATCAAGCCTCAAGAGCCCAGATACGTCTCCAACGTATCCATAATTTCTGCTGTTCCATGCTTATATTATACCATTTGCTACATGTTTTATATACACTTCATATCACTTTTATGCATTTTCTAGAACTAAACTATTAACAAGATGCCGAAGTGCCAGTTCCCTGTTTTCTGCTGTTTTTGGTTCCAGAAAAGTACTTCTGCGAATATTCTCGGAATTGCACGAAACAAAAGTCCACGTCCCTATTTTTTCAGCACCGTCACGGAGTCCGAAGGAGAGACGAAGGAGGGCGCCGAGGTGGCCAAACCACAGCCCGGCGCGGTGGGCCCCCTGGCCGCGCCGCCTTATGGTGTGGGCCCCTCCGGACTCCACCGACGCCGCCCCTTCGCCTATATATTGCCTCAGACGCGAAAACCCTAAAGGACCAAGCCATATTTCAGAAGAGTTCCGCAGCGCCGCCGCCATCGACGACAAGTTTCGGGGGACAGAAGTCTCTGTTCCGGCACGCTGCCGGGACGGGGAATTGCGCCCGGAGCCATCTCCATCAACTCCATCGCCATCTTCATCGCCGCTGCTGACTCCCATGATGAGGAGGGAGTAGTTCTCCCCCGAGGCTGAGGGCTCTACCGGTAGCTATGTGGTTCATCTCTCTCTCCCATGGTGTGATCTTTATGTGATCATGTATATTGCTAGTATCGCTGAATACATTAATAATGTTTATGCTACTCAAGTGATTTTGTCTAGTTTCTGGAGTCATTGTGACAACACGGTATCAAGGTGACAGTGTGGGTACTTGTGTGACTCTATGAATAATTTAGACATTTATCATGGCTTATTCTTGGTAATTGTGGTGTTTGTTTACTCAGACTTTGAGGTGTGCTCTTGCAGCCCTACGCATAGTACTCTTGCTTCATCAAGAAGGAGAATAATCCCGAGTAGTATTTACTTGTGTTCAGTTGTGCTAATCTAGTTGAATATGTAGATGTTACTCTTTGTCTGTTATGCACTCTAGAGGTTACTTTAATATGAACTCCGGTACTCTCCACGGTCTAAAGGTGACAGTGTGTGCACCGTGTGTGACTCCTTTATGACGTTGTGGCGCTTGTTTACTCCGGCTTGAGGTGTTCTTTTGTAGCCCTACACAATGAATGGTGTTTGTTATCCAACAAGAGAGTGTTTAAGAGTAACTTTTACTTATTCAGTTATGAGATCATTGTTGAGAGTGTCCACTAGTGAAAGTATGATCCCTAGGCCTTGTTTCTAAGCATTGAAACACCGTTTACAACAAGTTCTGCTACATGTTTGCTTGCTACCATCTTTATTTCAGATTACAGTTACTACTTATAATCATCCATATCACTTGTATTTCACTATCTCTTCGCCGAACTAGTGCACCTATACATCTGACAAGTGTATTGGGTGTGTTGGGGACACAAGAGACATCTTGTATCTTAATTGCAGGGTTGCTTGAGAGGGATATCCTTGACCTCTACCTCCCTGAATTCGATAAACCTTGGGTGATTCACTTAAGGAAAACTTGCTGCTGTTCTACAAACCTCTGCTCTTGGAGGCCCAACACTGTCTACAAGAATAGAAGCGTGCGTAGACATCAAGCCCTCACCGCCCAGAGAGACGGCATCAGCGCGCTCGGGGCTGGAACCCCAGACGACGTAAAACACCCCAAAATGGATGAAGCGGCACATAAGCCCCATGATATAAGGAAACAGGAATTAGTATCTGGAACATAAATCTCACTTGTTACAACTCAGGAATTCAAGAGGAGTCGCATGTATGCTTGGCTAAGCATGGGAGGCACCCTAGCCACCGGCGGTGCAGCTTTCCCCAGGATCCTCGGCTTCGTCATCATCCGCCCCATCCTCGGAGCCCATCGTGCCCGAGTCGCCCTCGTCGCTCTCCTGGGCGGCGCCACGGGCGAATGTCGCTGTGAGGGTCTTCACCAAGCCCTCCACCTCCTCTGTCAGGGCCAAAGGAAGCTCCTTCGGCGTAGGCTGTAGCAGAGGAGCAGATCCACAGTCGGGTGGAGATACCTAAGATTGGAAAGGACACGCGTAGCGGCCGACCTCAGGATCCGACACTCTGCCTCGATGATGGCATGCACCTCGGAAGCCGCCGTCTCCAGTGTCTTGACAAGGTCCTCAAAGAAACGAAGGAAGTCAGCACCACCTGTGCTGGCTAAAGGCGCCAGCCCTTGTCCCCAAGGCATTCCATGGCGATCAGGGCTCGCGAGGCTAAAGATCTAAGGAGACGGAGGTCCGAGTGAAGAAGAGAAGGGAAACCAGACGGAGATTCGCTTGGGGAGAGTGAAGGGACAGCCGCGCCACGCGCGGCCCAGCTTTGTGACCAACCCAGGCGGTTACCGAGGCGTCGCGGCCATCGTGGGCGCATGCGCGCAGAACTGTCATGGCACGCGTCACCTCCTGGGCCCGGCATCCAGTTTGGGCTCGTGCCGCTTCGCATCCAACGGTCGCAACGCGCGCACGACATGTGCCGGGGGCTATTGTCGGACCAGTGGAAACCAGTGTATCACGGCCTGTATGCCTTAGGCCCAGAAGTCTACGCACGGAAAACAAGACAAGTCAGCAGTCAACAGAGCATGGCCCGCTCCACCGGCCCTCGTGAAGACTCGCACGGCCAAGGCGAGTGGCCTCGGGAGGACGTACTGCTAGCTGTCGAGAGAAGGCCTCGCGAGGCTGCCCTCGCAGGGAAAGCAGTGCCACCAGGCCTCACGCGGTACAAGACAAAGACGATGCACACCCGTGGCCCTGCGCCCGGGGCATGTGCGGCTGCGTCTCCCCAGAGTGATGCGCGCCTGCGCCCCGATGCAGGGCGTGTCGACCAAAGTTTTCCACTTTGGTGATAAAAGGGAGCCGACCAGCTAAGGCAAGCAAAGCGGAGCCCAAGACCTTCCTCTTTGGTGCAAGACGGCCGGACCGGCACTACGCGCCACGGCGGCGTCATCGACAACGTCACCGACAAGGCCTTACATGTGCCATGGACGGTGGCTTTATCTGAGCTAGGGCAGTACGCCGGTACCCCTTCTTGGTGCTATGTGGCAACCTTCCCGCCTAAACATTTGGGGGAGAGGACCAGAGCACTATAAATAGGGCCTCACCGTGGCCTTAGAGGATCATCTGATTCGACCACACTACTAGCTCCAACACTTGTAGTGTAATAGCTCCGAGCAGTGCAATCCATCTCAAGCAGGAAGTAGGGTGTTACACCATCATGGTGGCCTGAACCTGGGTAACCCGTGTGTCTCCTTGCTACGTGTGTGTTTCCGTCACCGAGGTCGCCGACGGTTTTGTCGAGGGCGTGTTTCAGTCCCAGTGTTCGAACGACACTACACTAGAGGTTCCTTCGGGAATAATCCTCGACAATATAGATAATGCTATGTAGAACCATAGTTTAAAATATATTTGTTACAAAATAAGTTTAGTATCTTGAGTGAATTTATAAAAAAATAAATCACACCGACTAATATTTAATAATATTTCAATTATGAGGTTAAACTATGCGAACAAATATAAATTATACTTATATACTATAACATGCTAAAAATAAGCGAGAGAAGTATAAAAATTAGTATAAATTGTATACATTTTGATTCATCGAATGGGCGCACCACAAAGGGAACATCGGTACCGCTGCCTCCGCCCCTGCTACGAGGTCACTACCACGATAACGATATGGAACCGTTGATCCTCACGTGGCGTTAGTGACCTCAGAGAAGTCTCACGTGACGTGCAACGACAGCGTTAGAAGTTAGAGGTAAAGAGCAGGGCGCTTGCGTACCAACTTAACCATCAACGTCTTCGTGCTCTAGCTGCTCGAAGCCAAGGATTAGGTCGGAGGGAGACAGAGGGGAGTGGTGGAACAAGGCGGAGAGAGGGAAGCGGAGGCGGTAACATTGGAGGCGATGGAGGTGAAAGAGCAGGAGCCCATCAACTCGTCGTCCACTACGTCCAGCCATCCCGCCTGCTTCGACGTCTGCCCCGTCATTCAGGAATGTGCAGACTGCGTCGAGTCCCCACGGAGGAGCAGCATCTACGGCTGCTTCATCGTCCTGCTCCAACATATCAATTTTTCCCTTCACAGCTTGCTCATGATGAGCTCTTGTGGTGTCGTTAATGTTGTGTCTGTATTAGGCACTTCAACGCAGGCGTACTAATGATCTTACTATTTCTTCCTTTATTGGCGTTGCATCTGGAAGAACATTATATACTTCCCCAATGTGTCCACAAAGAGACTTCGTCTCACTCGTGTTGCGCGATCAAGTTTGTATGTCTCAGTTGGTACCAGCAGTCGGTCCACAAAACTCTTTTCTAGACTGACTGGTGGTTCGGCGAGGGTCCACTTAGGCTGAGATTCCGTACTCTTTTCAACATTGTGATAACCTTTCCCTTTCGGTGGCACAAGTAGCGCAGGGGGCTGCCGCGTTAGACGATCTCTTGACCCGGCAGGGGCCGCGCAATGGGCACAACTCGAGTCTATCATCAACAACTTGAATCTTACCCATGGGCACGACACGGTTTCCTGGTCTCTTGACCCATCTGGCTGTTAGTCGGTGAGCTTGATGTATAAGCAACTCGCACAAGGGGGCGACAGTTGCTCACTTTAAGCATATATGGAAGGCTCACTTCCTCTGAAAATCAAAATCTTCACTTGACAATTGTGACCGCCTCCCCTTTGGGCTGCAGCTGGCTACCTGGCTACTAGACACGGCCCTCTGATGGCAAATGCGCCCTATGTGGCGCGATGAGGACTCCACACATATTTTCTTCTCTTTGCTCGTTAGCTACTTTTGCTTGGAGCGTGCTTTGCTGCCCCTCCGATGGCAAATGCGCCCTGTGTGGCGCGATGAGGACTCCACACATATTTTCTTCTCTTTGCTCGTTAGCTACTTTTGCTTGGAGCGTGCTTTGCTGTGCCCTTTGCCGTGCTTTGACGCCACACAAATTTCGCCCAATTCTTTGCCATTGTTAATAGTTTATCAGGAACTGATCGCCGCTTGCTTTGGTTTTTATTTGCTGCTCAGTCTTGGCGCTGTGACAAATCTGTAACAAGGGCGCAATTGAAGCAAAATTCATTAAACATCCAGCAACCATAATCTTTAAAACTATAATCTTCTTGCAGACATGGGCACGAAAGCTTAAGGTGGAGGATCGGGCGGGCGCCTACTGGATGATTGGAGAGCTCAGAATGATCCATACCGAGCTGCTACCAAGCACCCCTTGATGTCAACAACGCTTTATCTAGTAGTTGCTTGTTTTATTTGACGAAGTTGCACGTCGCAGCATGTTGTTTATCCTTGGCTAAGTTGTATGCCGCAGCATTGTACTAAACCTTGTGAAACTTGGTGCTTTGTTAACTCAAAGCTGGGCAATAAAATGTCTTTTATCTAAAAAATGTCTCAGTTCAGACAAATCGCTCGAATAGCATGTATTTTTAGAAAATTAGGGAGGCCAGAATCAAAGATATTTTTGACAAAAAATACCACTTCAGCGAGTGGATTTTCAAAAACACCTCCCCGGTGGCAGGGTCTGCCACCACGGGCCAAGGCGGCATGTTCCTATCCGTGCATGAGCCTGATCAATGAACAGTGCCCCGATCGATAAACAGTCCACGTTTGGTAGTGCATAGAGTTAGCTATGAAAATTTGTTAAATTTGTCTTTTTTGCTGAGCCCAAAATATGAGGTATTTTGCAGCTAATTTTTGCACGATCGTAGTGCATAGAGTTAGCTACATCCATGTATTTTTTCGATTTTTTTGAATTTTTTTAAAAAAATTCAAAACTATTAATGCGTCCGAAGCAGATGCCTACATGCATGCACGTCTGCCCAACGTGGCGCCGTGGCCCGTGGAGGCAGGGCCTAGCGCCTCCGGCTGCGGTGGCAGGTGACACGTGTCGTCTGCCGGTCCTGCCGCCACGGTGTAGGTGGTACTTTTTGACAATTCGTTTGAGAGGTGGTCTTTTTGAACAATTCATTCGCGAAGTGGTTTTTTTGTCGAATTGCATGTAGCTAATCCAATGTTCGCCCCCTCGAACAATGAACTATCTAAAACTTTCAAATAATTTACTCCTCCGTTTTTTAATATAAGATGTTTTAGGTGGTACATATTGTTTATATGCACACTAAAATAAGTGAATATATAAATTAAAATATGTGTAATACATTTGTGTGCATGTGTGAGTGTGGACAAAAGCTAAAACATGTTATATTAAAAAACGGGGGAGTACTTTTCATGAAGCATCTCCGCTACCGTCTTCCCCTGCCATGTTTGCCGATCGGCGCTGACCGACGCCCCATCGACCAACAAGCCCTTTGTAGTCCACCTCCCTGAGGGCAGCAGCAGGTACAGCACAATCCCTGAGATGAATCCCAGGGCGGCGCTCGAGCCGGTAAGCGACACGCCGGCGCAGACGAGCATGACGAATGACTCCTCCTTGCTCCCCATGTCGCGAGACGCCATGGCGAGCTCGATCCCAGAGAAGAGCAGCATGACGCCCAGTATGCCGATCGGGAACTGCCCGATGATGGTCACGATCGAGTTTCCGAACACTACCCCGAGCACCAGCTTGCCGATGGCAAGGAACACCACGGACGCGCCGCTCCGGCCACCGAAGCGGTACTGGCCCGCCAGCCCGCCAGCGCCATGACAGCACGGCATGGCGCCGAACCAGCAACCAACGAAGTTCATGAGCCCGACGCTGATCGACACCCTCGCCGGCGAGAGCTCGGGCCTCTCCGGGAACAGATCCGACGACAGCTTGCATACGGCGATCACCGAGTTGAGCACGGACAGCGGGAGCTGCGGCACCGCGCCTTCCCAAAACCCGATCTTGAAATCGTCCCACGTTATCTTCACCAGCCGCAGCGGCGCCGGCCCGAAGCGGAGACCATGCACGATCGACGGGTCGCGGACGAAACAGAGCAACATGCCGAGCGCGAAGACGATTAACGCCGCTGGGACGCGGCTGCAGGCGCGACGGCGCCGACGGTTTGTGCTGACGTCGTCCTCGTCGTCCCCGGAGCCGGTGGCGAGGATGATGAATAGCAGCGACGAGCGCGAGTGCCAGGCCGTCGAGACCGAGCAGGGAGCGCGGCGCCGAGGTGGAGGCAGAGGAGGAGCGGAGAAGTCCTGGGAGTAGCGGATGTACTTGACGGCGGTGAAGGCGAAGGAGAGGCCCTGAGAGAGCTGTATGCCGCGAACGACGGGCAGCGGGAGGATGCGGTAGAGGGAGGTCATGAGGCCGGTGGCGCCGAGGATGATGAGGATGGCGCCGACGGCGAGGCCGGCGGACATGATCTGCGGGATGGTGAGGTGGGCGGAGAGAGCGCGGCGGCGGCGATGGACTTCATTGGCTGGACGGGCATGGGGATCCCGAAGAGGAAGCCGGTGGCGAAGTTGTAGAGCGCGGTGAAGATGAGGGTGGTGCCGAGGTCGAGGTGGGACGCCAGGGACAGGGCGAGCACGATGGGGATGTAGGTGCCCAGGTCGCCCACGGCGCCGCCCAGCTCCGACCACACGGACGTCTTGAGACGGACGGACTGCGGGACGAAGCCGCAGCGGCGGCCGCCGCCCTCGCCGGGGAGGAGCGGGTCGCTCGCGGAGGATGCCATTGGGTGCAACGACCTTGGGTATGTTTCGCTTGCACGTCCACGTCTCTGGCTGGTTGGATGATGTCTGCGACAGTGAACTGAGCTGATAAATATATGCAGAGGAGGTGTTTCCGGCGAGGCTCTAACTGAGAGAGATGCCATCTAGATTCTGGATGCCGTTTGTTGAACACGATGGCGACGTGATGTGCCCGGATCTGCACAGTTGGACGCTTCCTAATAGGCGAGATTTCAAGGAGAATGATGGCTCCTGCAACGTGATGTCAATTGACTTTTGGCGGGACGAGGGGGCGATTATCTCCGATCAGTACTTCAGTAGGATGGATTTTCTCTGAGCAGAGGCATATGTTTAAGTTGCGTGGTCACTTTGACACTTTCTCTCTGAGCGACAGCATTGTTTGCGTCGTCACCTTCGTAAAAGTCACCTTTGTAAATCGATGTAGACACTAGGCATACATGGTGGGGAGATATCTTCTGCAAAAAACAACATATTTTACTTCTACCTCGCCTCTCTTTAGTTATCTTTGTTTGTTCGGATAGTATCTTCCCTTTTGTCTCACAACACGAGTAATGATGGAATCATTGTTTTACACATAAGCCCTTCAGCCAATGATCTACAACATGCGATGTATTCGGAACGCCAATGGCTAGGGCCATAAACGGGTAGGATGATTTTCGCACCAATTCGATTCCGAAACCGTTTAAAAAAATCCATGTCCGCTTTAAAGTAATCCGACGGATAAGGAAATCCGATTTTAAATTTGACACCTGGATATTGTATGTCAAATAGCTTTGCATATAGATTATCCAAATATTAAATAAGATGTCCGATGGTTTTAAATCGAATAATTCGATTTTGTACCAAAACATATAAAGCTAATAGAGCACATTTAGTAGTTAGTGAGTTGCCAGTTCGCCTTTAAATAACAACTCATTACATAGCCATTGTATCTACTATGAGTACAACTTTGTTAGGCTAATAAGTTATTGAACAATTATTTTGGGTCATACGGTATGCCGATATACTTATGTGCGTACATATCCGATTAGTTTTGCTCCTGTTTCGAGTCTGCTTTGTTTCCGTTCCAAATCCGTGATCTCATATTTTCGACTCCGAATCCGCAACCGGTAATTATCCAGTCCGCTCCAAATCCGATGAAAGAATGTGAAATAGGATATGGTAACGGCAAATTCCGATCCGATCCGATTCGTTTACATCCCTACCGATGGCTAAGGGTGTGTGTTGTGTTATATAGGTTTTGTAACCAAAATGTGTTACCGGCAGTAGCTTCACGAACTTTTGAATTCTACTAACTCTTAAACCTTCATCGGTCTTAATTCTTAGGTAGCCCACCATTCGACTTTTAACAATGAAAAACTAGGAAAGCAAGACACTATTTCCCTGTTCTGTTTAGAGAAAGTAGGCGAACTCTGTGTGCAGTTTCGCGCTCCTCTTCCAACAGCAACAGCCATTGCAGCAGGACTGCAGGAGTCAGCACTCGTCGTCCTCCTCCTTCCCG
Source organism: Poa pratensis (assembly GCA_947311845.1). Lineage (NCBI taxonomy): Eukaryota > Viridiplantae > Streptophyta > Magnoliopsida > Poales > Poaceae > Poa > Poa pratensis. The sequence continues at coordinate 53,569,196 of CAMZMU010000027.1, read as the reverse complement.
CCATCCAAGCTCGAGTGTACTACCTACAAAAGCCCAGCTGCTTCTGTCTTCTCCCCTACACTGCACCCCGAACACGCCATATGCCATGCGCTACCTCAACTTCCGCCCCAACACGACAAGCCAGGCGCGCGCCTACCGCGACCATCTCCTCGCCCACCTCGACGCATGCTCTTCACGCGCCCACCTGGCGGAGCTCCACGGCCGGCTCATCCGCGCCCACCACGGCTCCGACCCGTCCGTAGCCGGCCGGCTCGTCGCCCTCCTCGCGTCCCCTGTGGCGCGGCATGACATGCCCTACGCGCGCAGGGTGTTCGACGCAATGGCCGAACCAACCGCATTCGTCTGGAACTCTATGATTCGAGGGTACAACAGCTGCGACGCCCCTGCGGATGCACTGGCGTTGTTCAGGACGATGCTTCGGAGGGGAGTCTCCCCCGATAACTACACCATGGCTGCGGTCGTGTCCTCGAGCGCCGCTTTTGCTGGCCGGAAGTGGAGGCCAACTGGGGACGCGGTGCATGCCTTGGTTCGGAAAAGTGGGTTTACGTCGGACGTGTTCGTCATGTCAGGCCTTGTTAGTTTCTACGGTTCCTTCAGAAGCGTTGGCGATGCAAGGAGGGTTTTTGAGGAGATGCGTGACCGGGATGTGGTGTCTTGGACGTCGATGATCTCAGCTTTTGCGCAGTGCGGTCAGTGGGATGATGTGCTGAGGTTGCTTGCTGAGATGCAGTCTGAAGGCACTAAGCCTAACAAGGTCACGGTTATAAGTCTCCTTTCTGCGTGCGCCAAGCGCAGGATGTTGACAGGGGACGGTGGGTGTATGCACGCGTTGATGAGTATGGCATCGACGCTGATTTGGATGTCAGGAATGCACTCGTAAGCATGTATGTGAAATGCGGATGCATGTCTGATGCACTGAAAACATTCCAAGGCATGCCTGTCAGAAATACCAAGTCATGGAACACGCTGATTGATGGGTTTGTGCAAAATGGGAAGCATAAAGAAGCACTAAGAATGTTTGAAGAGATGTCATCAGATGGTGTAATTCCTGATGTGATTACCCTCGTAGGTGTCCTATCGTCATGTGCACAGCTTGGTGACCTTCAGAAAGGGAGATACTTTCACAATTATATCAATGATCATGGGATCCGTTGTGACATCATCCTTCAAAATTCTTTGATTAACATGTATGCCAAATGTGGCGATATGGCTGCAGCGGAAGTGGTTTTCGAAAATCTGGCACACAGAGATACCGTGTCCTGGACAGCTATGATTTGTGGTTACGTAAAAGGACTTCAGTTTAGAACGGCGTTTCAATTATTTGAAGAGATGAAGGTTATGGATGTTGTGGCAAGTGAAATGGCACTGGTTAGTCTACTTTCTGCTTGTTCTCAGCTCGGAGTACTTGATAAAGGAAGAGAGATACACTCTTATATAGAAGAGAAGAGTGTAAGAAAAGACGTATGGCTTGAAAGTGCCCTGGTCGATATGTATGCAAAATGTGGCTGCATTGACGCAGCTGCTGAAATATTTAGTACAATGCAGCACAAGCAAACCCTCACATGGAATGCTATGATTGGTGGTCTTGCCAGCAATGGACAAGGAAAAGAAGCAGTAGAGCACTTTGAACAAATGCTCAAGTTAAGAGATCCAAAGCCCGATGCTATTACTCTGAAGGTAGTCCTTGGTGCCTGTGTGCATGTAGGACTGGTTGATGAGGGGCTCCATTACTTCTATTCGATGCTGACCCTTGGTGTTGTCCCTGATATTGAGCACTATGGTTGCGTAGTAGACCTCCTGAGTAGAGCTGGGCTTCTAGACGAAGCATATAATTTTATCGAGAAGATGCCAATACAGCCCAATCCTGTAATTTGGGGATCACTTCTTGCAGCTTGTAGAGTTCATCATAGAATGGAACTAGCAAAGAAAATTGGACAGCGCATCATCGACTTAGCTCCTAATGACGTGGGAGCACATGTCCTAATTTCAAACTTACATGCTGAAGAAGGTCAGTGGCAGGATGTAGAGCAAGTAAGAGGCCTGATGGGAAGCAGAGGTGTAGAGAAATCGCCTGGTCATAGCTCCATCCAAGTCTAGACATGCTTCATGGTTCATACTTCGTAATGTAAGTTCAAGTGGATACATTATTTGATTTAACACACAAGGTTGACAGGAGCTTGCCACTTTGTCTGTTCAGTTTTTGTTTTATTCCAGAGATGTCAGACAAGATATACTCCATTGTTATGTAGATATGTGATTTTTTGCTTAGTGCTGAATGTATAGATTAGTATGCAAGTAAAATAAAAAACATAGGTAAGATACTAACATCCAATGCTTCGTGTAACTAAGATAAACTCGTCCATATCTAATAGCATGATCTGTAACATGTTTATGTCTATATTTTAGCTATGACATGCAAATCATATAGCAAAATTTCATCTAGTACATGATCTAAAGAATTAGGCTACCCAGGGAATTTTATGATTGAAGTTATGACTTGCAAATAAGATCGAAACTTGCATTTACTAGAAGATCTAGAGACACACTCTACCAGAAAATGTTTATGTCTATATTTTAGCTATGACATGCAAATCATATAGCAAAATTTCATCTAGTACACGATCTAAAGAATTAGGCTACCCAGGGAATTTTATGATTGAAGTTATGACTTGCAAATAAGATCGAAACTTGCATTTACTAGAAGATCTAGAGACACACTCTACCAGAAAATGTTTATGTCAACAGTGGAGTTATGTCTTGCAAATCTTATCATAATTTTTCACCTAGTACAGGACCTATAGAAATAGAAATAGTAATTCTGACTTCTGAAACTGTTTCGGACATCTGAATACTGTTTTTTATACCCATAATTGCTTAATGGCGATTCAGTTACTTGATAAGGAACAATCAAGGCTATTATACTTTCATTGCTTTGATTTCTACTCTATTTGTGCATTTTATAAGACTATTTTTTTCTCTGATTTTCTGAATCTTTCGATCCTTCATAGATTAGTTGAATCATGCTATATTCCTTGACAATACTTTTCATTTGTTAAAAATTCTTAGACTATTGATCAGTTGTGCTTTATATCTGGTACTTTTGGTTAAGACCCCTCATTGCAGTTGTTCCAAATATTTCAATTCCGAATGAGGTTGGCCAAGTATAGTTCACATTACTTGTGGTATAAGTCTATACATGCTTTTATTCTTTTTTTCGTAGACGCATCAAAATATCGGTCATTTTGTATTGGAACAAGAAGAAAGAAGGCACGAAACAATGCGCAACCGAAAACCAAAAACAAGAGCAAAAACTCTAAGAACCTCTAGGCAAACCAGCTAACGGAAAAAACAAAGGAAAGACGAAAAGAATAAATGCACAGAAAGCTACTCTAACATCATCCAGCAAGAGTCTCTCGAGGCCTAGCTTTCTGGGGAAGCCACCTCAGCTCCTTGGCGCTGGCAGAATGTCTTCAGCCAAAGCCGCATCAACTTCTTGGTGTTGAATGAATGTCTTCAGCCAAAGCATGTGGACCAGGATGTGCAACAGCGAAGACATAAGAGTTGTCTAGCTTCCAAATGTGCCAGAATTTCCATCCATCCATTGAGATCGTCTCCAGCCACTGGAACAATGGCCTGCACATCATACTTACTGAACACCTTGAACGGGACCTGCTGTGTGAATGCACGTCGTGCAAGTGACAGATCGTCTCATCAGCCCAATCACAGAAAGGGCAAACAGCCCAGTGTTTGACTCCATGACATGCAATCCTGCCAGCTTTCCAGCATTTGTTCGCGACACCAAACCAGGAGAAGATTTTGCGCTTGAGCGGTGCCCAGCAATCCCAGTTCTGAACTTCTGATGCCTCAGTGGAGATTCATTTGCTTCATTCTTCATAACGTAAGCCACAAGTGAATACACGATTTGACTAGTACTAACTCCATTCCAAAGAAATAAGACATAACTTTAGTAAAAAAATTAATGATTACTAAGTTTTACCAAATATACAGAAGAAAGTATCAATACCTGCAATATTGAATAAATAAATTATGAGAATATATTTTATGGTTGATCTACTGATATTTATTAGTACTGTAGCTGTTCATGCTTTTGTCTATAATATTTGTCAAACTTAGAAGACGTTGACTTTTGAGTAAATTTGCAGGCTCTGTTTTCTGGAACCCGAGGGATTAATATACAAGGTTGACATGAGAATTGCCACTAGCCCACCAGTTATTGTTTTTCACTCAAGTGAGGCAGAGACATCAGTGTCAGGCACTATATACTCTACTGTTCAGTAGATATCTGATTTATTGCTCATAATTGATTGTTAAGGTGAGTGCTGAATGAATAGATCAGTATGCACGAAAAAGAATCATAGGTCAGATACTCACATCCACTGTTTTTGCAAAGACAGATAAACTTTCCATGTCTGACAGCATGATCTGGAAAAGTTCATGTGCATAAGGGAAGCTGTGACTTGCAGGCCGTATTGTGAACTTTTAGCTAGTACAGTATGTAGAGAAATATGCTCAGAAAAAAATTTCCTCTTAAGAAATACTACCTCCGTCCTAAAATTGCCTACCAAACGTCTTATATTTTGGAACGGATGTAGTACTAGTTATGGATTGTACTCATTCATGCCATTGAGGACCTGCCAACTGTTCAGTTACTTTTTAAAGCAACTCTCAGGGCTACTTTACTTCCATTGCTGTGGTTTTCTGTTCTACTTGTGCATTTCATAAGACTACTTGGTCTCTGATTCAACATCTTCCAGTCGTCAATGCATTATTGATGAATCATATTATATTCTAAGAGCCTACTTTTGGTTTATTTAGAGATTCATGACTAACTATGAGTTATGGTATAGGTGACGTCCAGTCAGTACTTTGGGTTTGCAAGGCTTCTCGTTCAAGTTGTTTCGAATATTTTCACTCCAAATGAGGCTGGCTGTATAGAAGTAAATCACGCATACTTGAGTTTCATTTCCTTCGAAGCTGTTCGAATTATCTCAGCAATGCATGTCAGTACTCATTATGGGTTATACTTCAGGTATCTCAACACTCCCCATGTAGGTACACCAGCATTTCAGCCTTCAGAACCTAAGAAATATAAAAACCTCTGCACGTGCCAGAGGACATTTAAAGTTGGCAATATTTATGTAAATCAACAATCTAGGCGCAGAGCCTTTCATTTGAACGACCCGTGGCTGATTATGATGCTCTGCATGTATTTGACGAATCAGCTGCCAAAAATGGTTGCATGCTTTGCAAGGCGATCCAGCCCCAGAAGATGGTTCAAAGAAAGCAACTGAAGTTACTGAACCGTGCATACATGCTAGTAGAGCTCAACTGATCAAGCAACTTCCAAGAATTCCCGATACCTGAGGAGCACAGCATTAGTTGGTACAGTCAGTCCATGCTTTATCCCTTCGGCTGTAATCCAAGCGTTGCAGTCATGTTATTCTGTTTTCTCTGGCCAACCCCATGCTTGCACTGCTGCAGCTGCAGACCACCTGTAGTACAACAGTCCGCTGTTCTCTCTGTGCAGTGTTTTTTTTTCCTGGAGGAATCGGCTTGCAGACTGAAAAAAAGAACAGGTAAGGTATGATCTCTAGCCTAAGCTGACGAACAGTTCACTCCTAAGTCCTACTATGATGACCTACTCGCCTTTGTTGTTTCACTAAGGATGCAGTTCTCAGCCTCTCGGGGCACCTGACGTTTTGATGTCTTTTTGTTCGCGGCGTCAATGCAGTGCGTGTGCTGTGTAGTAGTCGGTTTGGACTTACATTAGCATGCGTCCCCAGCAATTTTATTCGCTTGCTGCTGTCCCCAGCCAGCAGCATTCACTCGATATCTGGCCTGGCGGTTTGTAATACTGAATATTGGCCTCGTTCGAAAGTTGTCTCCAAAATGCATTTATGTCCTTGATGAACTGTACGACAAGGAGCGGTAATTTGCTTTGCAGGTGCAGTTCTGCTTAATTAGTGGAATGTTTCGTGCCAGAGAGCCAGGGCCAGCGTGTGTGCCGTCTAGTTTGCCTACAGTGATGGCAACTTCTGCATTTGAGTCGCAAGGCTGCGTACTGACTGTCATCGGACCCTCCTGCCTCGCCTTACCAAGCTTTGCCAGAAATATTGCACATGCCAAAGTTATGCCGATACTGACACTATGTTTCAAGATCTGTGTCCTGATAAGCTAGCAGGAAACTAGAGATTTGCCAATGAACTCCAAATAAAATCTTTTTGGAGTGTCATAAAAAAAAATATTGAGTGTTGCAAAAAAAATATATGGCCCATGCAGGTCTCGAACCTGCGACCTTCGCGTTATAGCACGACGCTCTAACCAGCTGAGCTAATAGGCCTTGCTGTTTTAAATTCGGTTAGACCTTTACATGTTCTAATTTTTTAGAAATCATAGCAAACATGAACATCGAATGAAAATATAATTGAAGGATTCTGTTAGTTTTTTGTAGATAGTTTGTGAAAAATTGACGCTGTGACTACCGCCACACGTGCATGCTCATTTACCATAGGGATCTCAATTCACATGCATGTGACCACAAGTGTACTGTACTTGTCTACTGTGTTTCTCTAGCTCTCTATTACTGTTTCCCTTCCCTCCCGATGTGCCCCTTGGTCACAGGAGTCACAGTACACTGCTGCTGCAGTAGCGCTTCCAATGATAAATTGAAAATTATCAGTTTGCTCTAATTGTTTCAGTGCGTGGGCTCGAATCGGGTATCAAAAGAGTACCGTAAATCTGCAATGAAGAGAAATTTGCATCTAGTTTCTTCTAAGTGGCAGCACGGTGTTAGGCTCGAACCTCGATATGTCAACGGCCCTCGTCACAAGCTCGATCTGTTTGGCGCGTGTTTGGCTAGCAATTGTTTGGTTAACTATATTGCGTTGTATTGCATGAGAGAACAAACTGAATCTTGTTGTTCAGTTGCCTTCAGTTTCGGGTTTTCAGTCGGATTGATGCAAAAAATTGTTTTTTTGAGATTGATTATTTGGTATGAGGGTGATGCAGTAACCTCTTGTTAGAATGGTGAGGTTACCCAACACTCGTTGATAGGGGTAAATCGTCCGATTTATCGGAATATCGACCGATTTATCTTATCGGATAGACACCTGTAAGAGATAAATCAGCTGATATCTTGAACAGTGCTTAGAAGTGTGAGATGTCATTATATGTGTAAATCGACACATTTTAAGACGTGTTCTCAACCATCCTTTATTCAATTGAGAAACATGTTCTCACATTGTCAACCATAGATATTGACCGAATTAATACAATTAGAATTTCCTAGGACATTTCACATATTTCCGATTTGTTAGATGGAGCATTCGTTATTGTAAAGAGAAAGAATTGGCTTTCGACTCTACAAGATCTGATCCATGTTTCTGTTTAGGCATCGACTTCTGTACAGTGTTCATTAAAACAAGCACAACTTTTGTTTGGGGAAGGAAGAGAAGTGCAAGTCTACCATAGCCGGCTTCAGCCGAATTTTACATTTCAGTAACCTGGTTGTTGGATACGTCCGCTGTATTTTCACTTTCACGACGTAGCAGCAGCCGCGGGAGTTTTCCAAAGCCCAGCCGCGGTGCAGCGCATACAGCATACTGAATACATACCACGGTTGGAGCAGTACACCCCTACGACCTACGTTACGTGTCGGGGTCCCTGCGGCGCACGTCAGAAGGAAAGGTCCCCAGCTCAGCCGCCGTGCCGTGCCGTGCCCCGGCATGGAGCAGCCACCCGTCCGCCATGCGCCGGGCAGCGCGGCTGGCACGCTGCGGCACGTGAACCTGGTCCGCGTCACGCTGCTCATCCTGCTCGCGCAGCTCGTGCCAGCACACTTTCGCGCTCTGCTCCCGCCGCTCGCAGCAGCTGCTGCCATACCAGCTACGGATCTACGATACCCAGCGTTTCAGCCGGCAGGTAGCTGGTGGTGAGTGGTGAAAAATGACGACTCACCAATACATCTCCTGTACGTGTAGGGTACCGATTGCCGTCGTGGCGCTGATGTGTATACACGTTCTGCACGTTGCCAATGCCCCATCGTTCTTCTTCGTGACGGAGTCAAAACACAGCTAACACAACTAAGAGCATCTCATTCGATCTCTCCCATGCAAAATTTTGAAAGTTTATTAGATTGATTTGGATGACTCAATAATATGGACTGAGGTTAACAAGCAGCTCGTGAGCCTCACCGGCTCGCTCGTTTAACTCGTTAACGTTAACGAGCAAAAAAATGATGTTTCACTTGGTTCGTTAGTGAAATCGAGTCGAACTAAACGAGTTGAGCTAAAGAGAGTGCTCGTTAAGCCCGACGAGTTTCGAGAATTATGTCCAGCCCTATAAAGCACCTCCAAAGTTAAAATGCGTATAGGCGAAAAAACGGTCACGACGACAACACATATGAACGAGCCAGATCAAATGCTGTTTGGCACCCCATCCACGGCCAAGTTCAGAAAACCTACTAGGGATGCCGGACAATGCCCGGATAAGCCATCCGACAGGTCCTATGGCATAGGCATGCGCTTGGTCAGTCGTGATTAATGCCGTCGTGCATGAGGCCAATTTGTCGAGCCATTTCAGACTTACTTGCATCCCACAATCTCCCCCCCCCCCCCCCCCCCCCCCCCCCCCACACTCCCGCCACCCATACCGACATGGATGTTATTAGAACAAGACTTTCCTTCCACAAGGCCAAAGAGTTCACCGAACGAAGACTTTTTTTTTTGGACGGAGGGAGTACATCTTTGGTCGGCTGAATTATTACAAGTCTACAACGTTGTCCATCTGAAACGTATGTGACAGTGTACATACATTGCGACACGTCGTGAGAGACTGTCATAGAGTATCCTCCCTCCCTGCCGTGCAGCGGCACCACCAAATGATCTGCCGTTGTCCAGCGGGGACAGCTAAACGGAAGACCATGACGCGATTCCTTTCTCCCGCACCTCCACCTCCACGTCAGTATGCCATGATCGCACGATCCAACAAAGCTACAACCACTGCACAACACCTGAAGAAAGCTTTTGCTGGACAGTTACAGTATTCAGAAACCAACCGTCTTGCTCTGTATATTTGCTCTAGCCGACATCATGGTAGCTTCGTCGAGTCTCTCACTTGATCATGCAGCTGTGGATTTGTATGACACTATGCGCACTGTTTAATCTTATAAAAAGGTATCCAAGATATGAGATATCACACCTAATCTTTGCATTTTGTATGTGCTCATGCTGTCATGCAGGTGCTACTTCTTTATCATATTGACTCCTCTTGATATTTTCAAGAAAGATGCCAAGTGTCGCGGAAGAAGAAAAATACTCAGATCGATCGGCAGTGTCAGTGAGTGAGAGAGATACGGTGCTCAACTCGGAGGTTTCATGTCATTGAGATTCTTGGACTGTAATTTACGATGGAGCCACACTCCCGGTTCTCCCGCGAGATTTACAAAAACACGTTGCTAGCACCAACAACCCCAGGGCTACTCTGGGTCTTACTGGTGCTGCTGTTATTACTGTCGCTGCCACCGCCGCTACAGCCGCTAACGTTGCTCGTATTACTGTTGTGGTTGTTATCTTCGCCGTCGACGGCGGCGGAGGCTTGCCACGCGGACGCCGAGAACAGTGGGCGTCCGTGCCACCCGAGCGTGAGGCATCCGTCGGCCTCCTCAACGGAGTGTCCCTCACCGGAGGACAGCCCGACCAGCATCCTGGCCTGCCGGAGCGCGCTCGGCCCGAGCGGCACGGCGCTCAGCCCCGCGCGGCCCAGCCTGTCCCGCCACTGCGACAGCGGCTCGTGCCGCTCCGTGCGGGCGCTGCTCTCGTTGCACACGATGTCGCAGATCTCCCTCTGGAGGTACGCCTCGGCCATCGCGTTGCCCGTGCCGCTGGCGTCCAGGGAGTCGAACACCGCGGAGTAGTAGAAGAGCGCCTCGGTGAACCTGTCGAGGAATCCCGGCTTGTTGTGGTCGGCCTCCTGCTCGACGACGGTGAATACCTTGGGCTGCAGGGAGGCGACGCAGTCGAGGACGGCGTCGATATGAGGCGCCTGATGATCGGACGGGTCGGCGAGGAGACGGTGGAGCTGGAGCACAGAGTTGACCGCGACGGCCTCGCCGGGCGCGATCTGGAGCATCCACGGCTGGACCTCGTCGAGGCTGTTGGCGGCGACCCCGCGGAAGGAGAACCGGACGCGGACGGAGCGCGCGAGGTCGGCGAGACGGAGCCCGACGTCGCGGAGCTCGTCGCGGCCGCTGGGTGGGGAGGGCGGGCCAATGCCGGTGATCCGGAGGAACGGCGGCCCGCCGGGGCGGAGGGCGAGGGCGTGGATCAGGGCGGGCCACTGGACGCCCTGCATGAGGCTGAAGTCGACGACGTGAACGCTGTCGCAGCCGTGGAAGGCCTCGAGGATGGCCTGGTTGGCCGTGAAATGCGCGAACTTGAGGTAGGGGCACGCCTCGTAGAAGTGGTGGTAGAGGAAGGCGTGCTCCGCGTCGGTGCCGCCTGGCGGAGTGGTGGGCGACAGGAAGAGCCGCCTCGAGAGGGCGTCGGTGAAGTGGACGGCGACGCGGCCGATGCCGGAGGCGGTCGAGAGGGCGGCGAGCGAGGCGTTCGCGTCGGCCAGCTGCCCGGAGGCGAGCGCGTGGTCGCCCGCCTCGATGGCGCCCGCGCAGCTCATGAGGAGGTGGACCAGGCGGATGCCGGCGACCTCCTCCTCCGCGCGCCGCATCGCGAGCTCGGCGGCGGCAGCAGCGTCCCGTGAGTGGAAGGGCGCTGCGAGCTCGGGGAGAGATGCGGCGGCGTGCATCTGCGGTGCCGCGTAGTAGGCGGCCACGCAGTCGTCCGCCGGCGGAGGCTGGAGGAGAGAGGGCGCGAAGCTGCCGTCGTGGCCGGAGGACGGTGCGGCCGCAGGGTCCATGGGCCACTGGAAGGGGAAGGTGCCCATGGCCATCCGCCCGCCGGAGTGGAAGCGGTGGGAGGAGGAGGATGGAAGTGGAATTGTGGTGCGTGCTTCGCGCTTGGCGGGCGGTGTGTCACTCATGCGTGTAGATGTAGAGTGAGGGGGGCAGTGAGTGACGTCGGAAAGGTCGGGGTAGCGCAAGCAGTCAAGCACAGTAGCACACGTGGAGAGGCCGAGGCGGCCACGAGCACGGGGAGGAAAGGGACACGTAGACCGGCCACGGGAACGAAGGAGAGACCGAGCGAGCGCCCCAAGGAAGGAACCACCGTGGGCCTCGGCCTGCCCCACCTTGCCTTCTGTCAATTCCTGTTTCCCGATTTTGTCTCTGACGATCTCGGAGTTTGGGATCCTGATTCGACACGTAAAATAATGGAAGGAAAACCATGGGGGGAACAAATCTCGCAATACCACTAGTGGTTGCTCGATGCGCAGGAAGAATTCACGAGAAGTTTCCCATCACCCGCAGGAAGAATTCACGACGATGTCGAGCTGCCTCGTGTCGCCACTGGCCTCCCTGCGCCGCCACGCAGGTCAGCAAGCACCGCCGCCGCCTCCCGGCCGGAGCCGGGCCGCCGCCGCCCAAGCCGAAGAAGCCCCGCCTCCTCCATCCATGGCGCGGGGAAGGACGAGCCGCCGCCACCGGCGCCACCCGGGCCGCGCCCGGCGGCTGCAGCCGACGGCGGCGACGAGGAGAGGGGGAGGAGAGGGACGGAGAGGGAGGACGCGCGGGGGTCGCGCGCCGCCGCCACGGGGGGCGGGGGACGCGCGAGGGAGGCGCGGGGTGTACTCCTTCCGCTGGTCCCCACTTAGGGGTGTAAACGGATCGGATCGGATCGGATTTTGCCTCTACCATATTCTTTACCATATTTTTTCTCGGATTCGGATCGGATCGGATAATGAACGATTGTGGATTTGGGTGCGGATAGATATAATCACGGATTTGAAACATAAACGGAGCGGATTCGGGGTGGAAATAAAATTAGTCGGATCAGTATGCGCAATGTATATCATCAAGCCACATAACAAAAAATAATAGCTCAACAACATAATAATCTAACAAAGTTATACTCCATAGTATGTAGAATGACCATGCTGACCATGCAAGGGAGTAGTTGTTCAACAAATGAGCTCCACAACTTACTAAATACAAATTGTGCTCTATTAGTTTAGACATTTCGGTAGAAAATCGGATTATTCGGATTATAACCATCGGATAACCCTAACTAATATTCGGATAATCCATATTCGGATGCTATTTTTCATACCATATCCTATACCGTATCCGGGTGTTCAGTTCGGAATCGGATATCCTTATCCGGCAAATTTTTCGGAACCGGATATGGATTCTTTAAAACAGATTCGGCGACGGATTCGTTGCGGAAATTATCCAATCCGTTTACACCACTATCCCCACTGGACCGAACTCTACAGTGTCGTGAACAAAACTTTGTTTAGTCGATTGATTTGATGTTTAAAGCTGAACAGTTATATTTACTCATTGCCGAAGGAAATAATCTGCCAACTGAACACGAGAATACAGTTGTAACGGAATGGCCTTTAAATTCTTCTGTAAATTCCTGTTAACTTATCATGGACCCACTCAAAGTCGTATGGGTCGTTAGCCTGGGGTAGCAGTCGTACGCGTGGTCCTAAACCGGTAAATGAAACAGAAATCGTGGGCCGCGACACACGCATCGTCATTGATGGAGCGGCTGGTCCTGATGCGTCGTCGCACTGTACCATGCTAGGCTGTAACTACGAATGCAGTCTCTTGCATGCCGAGAGACGCACCCGTACGTACCCAAGATATATTCCTAGTACCCGAGCATATTTTTTGACGATGTAATCATGTAGGCATAAATTAATTATATTAACTAGTCGTCAACCCGTGCATCCGCATGGGCTGTTTTCTTAGTAACAATATTAACAAATACTGTGATAGAACTTCTAATTTTAATCTGAATTCTATGTTTTAATTTTATTTATCGATATGCAAGTATATATGTACATATTTTGAGTTAATTAATGTCTCAGTTATTTTTCAGAAAGTTTAAATATTAGATGCACGTATATAAAGGTAATATTTATAAACATTAAATCGGATCATCAGGATTGTTTCACATAAGAGTTAGATCCCCAATACACCATGCAGTATGATTTTTTATACGGGAAAACATAGTGGACTGTCAACCTTAAATCTTCTTAGATAATTGATTAGTTACATCTAAAATTTACAGCCAACGTACAACCCTCAAGGAAAAGAGAGAAACAAAAGAAAGCCATAATACATGAGACTTGCCCTGAAACTTTTCAGCACATTCCCGGAATGTTTCTGATGGCTGTGTGACCGTGTGGCCAAGATCTTCAAATTGTCGGCGATTTGTTGGAAGATTCACTACACCACGGTAGACACTTGCCGACAGAACCATCTGTCGGCGAAGGCCCCCTACGCCGACAGATAATCAGTTGGGAAGAGATACGCCGACAGAAGATAAAGAGTCGGCGCAAAAGCAGTCGGCGAAAGTTTCGCCGACACATAATTAACTTGCCGACAGACGATATGTCGCCGTTTGTCACACCTACGCCGACAGATAGCATGCCGGTGACCAGCATACCTTCGCCGACAGTTGTTTCGTCGTCATACCCCTGCCTATGCCGACACTTAACCTGTCTATAAACACCATACCTATGCCGACACTTGTTGTGTAGTTATACCTTTTGCCGACACTAATTTTGTTGGTACACCAGTATATAACAAAAAACACATTGTATTTATGAAATTCTGCAATCTCAATATCAATTTTCCATATCAGAAAATCTATGTATCATGAAAATTTTATAAGATACTAGATCAACACATGTTTCACAAGTAAAAGTACACATATGCATATATGTATATATATCATCAGTACATTGATCACAAGTACAAAATCATCCATTACAGAGCTACTGTTTTGGTCTACTAACAGTATATATAGCTAATGCTTCTGGCCAGTAGATTATAAAAATACAACAAAAGATTTATGCTGGTCACATCCATAAGCACAAGGTTGCTGCTCCTAGACCCTTCATACAAACATTGGTCCAAAACACTTCAAAGTCACACATCCATGTGCACGAGAAGAATAAGTACCTGAAAAAAATCACACGAAATTGTCATGCTCTGGTGCTTTCAATCATGTCCCATGACCAACAAAGAACTATAGTATACATGGCATCACATGGTCTCCTAACTAGATAGCGTATCAATTATGTGAGAGGCAAGCAAATCACAGGCACTAGGTGAGCTGACAATCAAACCATGTGCTGGATGAAAAAGGACATAATACATGGAGCAACCATGTGCTAGAAAGCTAAATTGCCATTACATTACACATAGAGTTACCTTTTTTACCAATGAATGTATATGTACTCGTTACTGTCAGTATTCAATCCAGCAGAATGTATTTATTTTCTGAAAAAGAATGTATTTTCTCTTTACAAGCTAAATTTGGCACGAAATACAACAAAACAAGTGAGTTTGTAGTTGCTTGTCCAACACCAACGAAATATCACTACAAGTGTACAGGAAGCAAGTCTTTTGATTCAGTATGGAAATAAACTAAAATATCCTATTGGCACCTGCTATCAACAAAGTCATTTGATTCAATACATGAAAATCCAAAAGAGGAAATACCTCCGTTACTTGAGAAAAATATGGCTACCTGCCCACTAATAAAGAGATAAAACATGCCCCCGCCAAGCAGAAAATACCTGTATCTTATTTGACCATCTCAGTCACAGTGAGATAACTAACAAGAGGTAAAGCCACACTATTGCATTAAAACAAGACTGCCAAGCATAAAATACAACTGAGGTCAATTTATACGTGATCACCTGATCACCATCTTTTTTCTTCCATATTATTGTGAAAATGGAAGGATTTCCTTCTAATGACAACAATAGGCATTATGTGAACTTAAAACTAGTTGGTAACTACCACCAGTTGCGAAGTGTAATCAAGTGAGCAACAAATAGAATGTAGTAGAAGAAAAATAAGCCGACAAATGGATATAAGTAGAAAATAGAGATGGCCTACATACCTCGACAAAGGTCTATATTGCCGCAACATCATATATAGGGCTGCAGTAGTTCTGTAAGATATCCAAAAATATGTGTCCATCTGTATAAGCTGAATAGATAACAGAAGATTAAACAATGTAATCAAACTTACTACAACTATCTGAGATATACTAGTCGATAAGAAATCTTGTAAGGTAGGATCATTATCTAAATTTCATGTACTTAACTAGAAGTAAAGATGAAACTCTATAAAATATATGGCAATGTGCAAAGGATTTAATCCATTAAACCCCCAAAATAGTTGCAACTTGTTAGAACATCAAAATCAATCTGCAACCATGCAGATAGAGAACTAAAGACTTAGTTAGCTAAACCTTCATTCAGTAGCACGAAGCCACAAACAACTTGACCTTCACGAGTAGCCTTTTACTGCTCAGCTGATGATAAAAACACAGGATCTGTAACTCACCTTCAAGAGTAGCAATAGATATTATCAGTATACAGAATAGGATCTAAATCCACACAACTTTCTTGACAATAAACGGAAACAAACAGCAATTTCAGTACTCTAAACAAGTAAGTTCACTAAGGGATGAAACACAACTGCCCACAAGATTCAACTGACCACAAGATCGATTAAACATTCTACAGAGTAGACCAAGACCACAGTTGTCCCAAACAGTTAGTACCAACAGCGAAACACCATATCATAAAAGGAAAAATATGGTGAAAAAAAGCTGCGCTGGTGAGAGGGATGGGGACAGGGGCGGGCTAGGGGATGACTCACCATCTGCACGCTTCCATTCTGTCAAGCGAGGAGCCAGCGTTTCGCTGCTTGGGAGTCAACGGCCTTGTCCATGGCGCGGCGGCGAAGTTCTGTAGCCGGGGAGGCAGGCGCTTGTGCAGGGAGTGTGGTCGGCTTCTCCCTAGATCCTGGTCGATCTGGCAGTAGTCGTGGTTACATACCTGGATTGAGCACGTAGATGCCTACAGTCGTCCGCCGGAGAACTTGACGCGGCTGAGAAAGCAAGGGCGGCCGGGCTAGGGTTTGTGCTGCAGGCGGCAAAGAGGATGATGAGGGCGGGCCGAGATGGGGCGGCCGATGGTGGGTAGATGGGCGAGCCAGTGGACAGAGATGGCGAGGCGGTGCCCCTGCTACGCGACGGCGGTAGCCGGCGGTGGCGGGATCTGGGGAAGGGAGCTTCGTGTCTAGGAGCGTCTGATTTGGGACCGTAGGCCAGGAGGGGATGAGTGCACTGATACATGGGAGCGAAATATTCTAAGTCCCCGCCTTCGGCCCGAAATTTTTCTAGTCGCGCGCCTATTTCGCCCGCTCTCCTCAGATTGGCTCACCGCCTGCCACGTGGATAGCTACGCCGACACTTCATCTGTGTGGATGATCTTCTGCCGACAGTTAAGCCGTTGTGATATACATGCCGACAGGTTATTTGTAGCAAAACTTGTACCGACAGACGTGTTGTTGCTATATCTTTATCTCTGCCAATAAACAAACTGTCGGTATAGCTCCAAAGATACGCCGACAGATGGTTTGTGGGTATAGGTACACCTTTCCCTACAGAAGTGTGTTGGCAAGTTCTTACCGTGGTGTAGTGATTACTGGAGCCGTGGTGGTGGCCTAGATGCAGATTCTATCATTCCTCCCTCTTCGCATAATCAGCTAGCACGTGGAAAAGTATGGTTAATTTTTTAACTGTACCCCGGATGTTTACAGCAGCCTGCAGAAATTCTAGTTTTTTAGATCTAATTGTTCAGGTTCTAGTACAAAAATCAAGACAACCTAAAAATACATTAAGATCATGGATTTTCCAAAGGATGTTGGTGATCACGGGTAAGAGGGTTTACATGGCGAGACTGGCACAACCCATGACACACCTCAGGCTGTTTTACTTCTACAAACTATCTGGATATGGCTCAACAATATGGATATTTTACTCCAGCTTTGTGTCACTCCTAGCTAAAAGGCCCATCTGTTACAATTTGTCAAGCACAACATTCAGTGGCTAATTTAGCCAAAGCAACGGACATAGATGACATAGGGTGCATGGTTTTCCTTCACAATACATTGGAAGGAAAGGAGTGGCAACCGTCACGGTGTCGGTCGAAAATTAAAATTCAGATGGAGCATTATTATGCATTAGGTCTTAGTACCAAATAATTGTATAGTGGAATACTTCTAGGACTAATATATGTGAGTAATTTCTACAATATTAAATTGATAGAGAGGAGAGAAACTACGGCCCTGACAGAAGAAGCCTAAAAGGATTACTTAGGTGAGAAACAGTTAACCGACAAAGACGTGCGCACCATGAAACATACCATTCTTGCATAATTTTGAGCTGGACCAATATTTCCATAAATAAATAAATAAATAGGTTGAAAGACAATTAGCTAATTGAAGGACAATGCCATCACATACCAACATCATCAGACCTTTGGCTGTATTTGATAATTGAGCTATAAGAAGGGATTCAAAGCCCGTGCTAAAAAAATGACAACATCTTGTATCCACTGAGTAACCACTAAATATTAATATGTGCATACATGTCAGAACACGGTGGTCATATAAGTAAGAATCTAGTATATAGTTTAACTACTTACGCCATCAATTCACAAACATAGGATGTCATCGATGCCATCTATTCCACAATTTTTCTCTCATCAACCTGTAATATGACGCATGTCAAGCTGGAAACACATTCTTTCACTGACAAATGATCGGCGCTAATAGAATCAATCAAGCAGGCATATTACTATATGGTCGACACAATTAATGTGAACAGAAAAGTCTTATTATATTACTTACATCCTGTCGTGCCAACTATGAAATTTAAGCGTATAAAAAAAATCAAAAGGCATATTCTTTGAAATTAAAGTTAAAACAGTGAAGGACAGATTATAGCTATTCAATCAAGGTAAATTCCAAATATACCTTAAATCATCGTTTACACAAATTTCATTTAATTGGTAGTAATATTCCATTGCAGAGCTACGACAACTCTTCAATTATGCACTCGATGGAATAATTTTGCTCATTCATACTTCATTAATTCTCTCCCTTACCCGTTTGGATTATGTACATGCATGCTTGATGCAGAAGGGGACGCGGCCGCCGTAGACTTGCAGCTGGCAGTTCTGTTAGCTTCCGCACCAGCCGGCTACTTGCTTCCCTCTATTCCTCTAAATCTGCAGTATGAATTTTTTTTCAATCTCAGCGTCTCAGCTATATAGGATGATTAACATGTGAGGTGGTTCGGGAGGTCCAATAGCTGTTGAATAAATCTTGGCGCTGGCAGATTGGTTGGAGGCGGCGATTAGGGAAGAGAGGAGTTCTGGCTGCCGATTAGGGAAGAAGAGGACTCCCGGCTGGTGGGATATCGATATTGCGAAGCGGGGTTTGCACTTTCATCCGACAGTTATTGATCGATGATGTGTTTGATCTGATGGATAAAATTTTGTTAATTACCAAGATTAACGTGGAGCCTCCTTTGAGGCCTCCAATTAGTAAATATAAGATAATAGTACGGATATAGAGTTGCGACTAATACAAGTAATAGAAAATTAGGGAAAAACAAGCGATTATTCTACTGCATACCACCATCGCCGCATTACTAAGCGTCCACGTTCTTCGTGGTCGTCGTAGAAGAAAAACAGCAGCAGTTGGCCCACATCTTGATGTTGAAAAAACCTCTTACCATGAGGCGTTAACGAGCCGCGATGGTCACCAGCCCCGTAAGACCGGATCTAACCCGATAAAAATATCGACCGGAGAAGCCCTTCGAGTCTCTTCAACGCCGGATCCAGGACCAACGCCACCCTAAGCGACGCGAGAGCATCAGCCGACCTAATTAATCAGGCCCCTCTTGAATCGACATCTCATACTCATTTTCCTACTACTCTCTGGGCACATGACATCGACCATGCAGCCAATTCCACAACCAACTCCATTTTCGAACAATGGGAAATACAGTCGCAAAATACCATTAAATATATTGCAAAACGTGAAGAAGAAGAGAAGCGGCCATACATGATCTAAACTAAAAAGGCGAGGCGGCGAATTAATGGTCTTTCACATCCTCTCCCAAGTTTTCTGTTTCCGGAATAGGAGATCGATCGCCTTGAATTGCCGAGTTAATGGAAAAGATGATTTCCTGTCTTTGTCAAGTACTAATGGCATGCATGGTCCTCTCCTCCCCAAGGCTTGCGTGCTAGAGTGGTCCTTGTTGGCACGGTCGGTTGCGACTTGCTTTCACTCAAGTTGCTTCTTATTTCTTTTCCCAATCATTCATTATGGTAACAACGTGTGATTTGTGCTATCGATTAGACTAAGAGCATCTCTACTCGTGGCGTTCAAATGGTCGTCCAAACGCCTTCCGGACAGGTCGGTTGGGCGTCGTCCGGACTAGTCACTGGCTTAGGTCGCCGTCGCTCCCCACTCGTGGCGCCGAAACCGGCCACCCAGATTAGGGTTTTTAGCTAAATTTAAATATTTTGACAAGTACAAATCAAACATACGTAAATGTTTTATAGTTCAAACACATAAATAAAGTTTCACATTAGCTAAAAATAAAATTACAGCTCAAACATCTTGCTCTTTCGGGTTTGCCGGTGCCATGCCCGTCGCGCTCACAAATGCTCCACTAGATCAGTTTGCAATGCATGATAAGTATTTTCATCATGGATCTCCACATGCATTGAGAGAAAATCAGCGAAATCTGCCGGCACGTCGTGATCAACATCTGCGAGAGGACCCTCAAAGACATATGGCATATGATCATGCACCGGATTATCGCGCTCACTCTCGATGATCATGTTGTGCAGGATCATACACGCATTTATCACCTCCCACATCTGTTCAATCGACCATGTCAGAGCAGGGTACCGAACGATAGCAAATCTTTGCTGCAGCACCTCCAAATGCCCGCTCGACATCCTTCCTGGCACTGTCTTGTTCACCGGCAAAATGACAAACTTTGTTGCCGCGAGGGTTGGGGATGCTCTTCATAAACGTTGCCCACCTTGGTTAGATGACATCGGCTAGGTAGTACCCTTTGTTTTACTGGTGGTCATTGATCTCATAGTTGACAGGTGGAGCATGACCTTCAACGAGCTTCGTGAACACAGGAGAGCGCTGCAACACATTGATGTCATTGTGCGATCCTGCCATGCCAAAGAATGCGTGCCAAATCCATAGTTCATAATCGGCCACAACTTCAAGTACCACACTGCAATATCCTTTGTGGCCTCCTTTGAACAATCATTGCCAACTAAATGGAGAGTTTTTCCAGCTCCAATGCATGCAGTCTATACTTCCAATCATCCCAGGAAATCATCTTGCTGCATTCTCTTCCATGATCCGAGTTGTTTCATTTTCATTTGGTCCTCTCAAATAGTGTGGGCCAAACACAGCAACCACCGCCCTGCAGAACCTGTACATCGACTTGATAGCCGTGGACTCTGACATGCGTAGGTAGTCATCTACAACATCTGCAGGTGCTCCATATGCAAGCATTCTCATGGCAGCAGTGCTCTTCTGAATGGATGAGAAACCAATCATTCCCACGACGTTCTTCTTCAACTTGAACCATGGATTGTATTCCCTCACAGCATGCATGATGTCGTTCAACAATCCACGGTTCTGAAGGGCAACGTAGCCAGAAAACAAAAAATTCTAACAACGATAACATTAAACATGCCAGAATTTATAACTATGCAGATATACGAAATACGGAGGAAGACGATATACATACCCTTGTAGACTGAAAAGCGGGGATTACGCTCCCGCACAAGCGTTGTTGATGAAGCCGACGTAGCCGACCTCGAGGTCGTGAAGACGATCACCTCCAAGCACCCCAAGCGTGGTGCCTCGCAGGGGGTCACAAGCGTACGGTGAAGAAGACGACCTCCGGGCTCCGATCCAGCCGAGCAGCGGAAGTAGAAGACTTGGACCGAAGACCAGCAGCACGGTGGTGTGCGTATGGTGGAGAAACCTCAACCTTGGCGTAACCCCAATTGCGGAGTCACGTTTGGAGGAGAGAGATAATTTGGTGTCTTTTCAAAGGCATGGGGCACCTCTATATAAAGGGGAGAGGAGGGTGCAACTCTGAAAGTGCATGTGTTGCCCCATGCGTGGTTTTGGTAATTAATGACAATCCTTATGGACTAATGTTTGCATTAAGATATTCTTGTAGATCTTGTCCATAGGAAAAGATTGGAATTCATGTGTTGGACTCTAGAAGATTACATGATGACCAAGGTTCTATCCAAGGGTTTATATGAAGAATGATCTTGTCAAGAGTTGAGCTTATTGCAAGCATGGCTTGGAAAAGAAGTTTGAGTGAACTTTCATGTTATCTCCAAGCCATCATATATATCAAGAGAAGAAGATGAAGTGCAAGTCCAATATGATCCTTCTCGGAAGATATCATTTGATTGAAGCTTGCAATCAAGACATGAAGACAGAGCTTAGCGAGGCTCTCCCATAATGGAGTATGGGGGAGCATTTGGAGATGTCTTCACCAAGTAAAGCGCAATCAAGAAACGTGGTCCACTTGAAGAGATCAAGATCATCATCATCTAGCTCAAGTGGAATGCGCAAGGAAAAGGTATGATCTTGATAGGTTTTCTATTTTACCGGTCTCATGGTGTTAGTGGGAGACCGAGTTATAGGATAGACGGCGTACTATCAAGAGGTGCTCTCAAGTGAGTAACTTGCTCGCATCTTTGTGGAGAGTTCAAACCTTTGCATACTTGGCATATCATCTTTCTTGGTTCTTATTTGGTTCTTCTCCTTGTTGGGTTTTGGTGCTTGTTGTGATCCTCATGACAAGCCCAAGTTCTTCGAAAATGGATTTTGTTTGGAAAACTTGTTCGTTCTCGGCGTTGGAAATATTACCAGTCCACCTTCGAGATAGGGTCCACACCTTCCTACGTGTGGTATCCCCTCTGTATTTGTGACCCTTTTGTAGGAAAGCTCTTGTCGTTACCTTTCCAACGAAATTGGATTCACATGTTTTGGAGTTTGAACGAGAAAGTTATTGCATTTCAGGATTTACCGGTTGTTCTTATTTAGAGAAGGTTTACCTTTCTACATTTGGTTTTATCCTCACATGATGGACTATGATGTTGCTCTTCATAATCTTGAAGGGCTCTTCGTTGCGATTCCAACAAGCCCAAGAACATCGAAAATGGAGTCCGGATGATCAAGATATGTTCGTTTTTGTATTGGGCGTTTTTACAGTTTTTGTTGGCCGGCCCACAGGCCGGCGGGCTCTGCTGGGTGCCCAGCCTCTGGCCCAGCCCAGGCCAGCTGGCTCTGTGTGCCGCCCGGCCTCCCGCCCGGCCCAGGCTGGCTGCTAGGCCGGCTGGCTCATCGAGTCGCCCAGCCTCCCGCCCGGCCCAGGCCGGCTGGCTCTGTGAGCCGCCCGGCCTCCCGCCCGGCCCAGGTCGGCTGCTAGGCTGGCTGGCACAGCGAGTCCAACGGCTCTGCCCAACGGCCACTTTTTAGAGGACCTATTTAAGGGGTTTCTTCCCCAATGGTTACAAAAGAACTTGAGCACGTTTTTCCTCTCTCCTCCATTGTTGAAAGCTCATTTCTTCGATTACTCACAATCCGTCGACCCAAACTCGTTGATCTTTGGAGGATTGAAGGAGGAGATCTAGATCTACATTTCCATCGATCCATTTCTCATCTAAGTGAGTGGAACCCTTTCGATCTAGTTCTTGAAGTTCTAGTTGTTGTGTTCTTCGTTGTTCTTCCTCTCTTCTCCCCCGATAAGCATTAGTTGCTTGTGGTGGGATTCGAGAGTGAAGGATTTGAGCCTTGTGCTCTTGCCATTGCCTTGTTGCATCGGTTTGTGCTCTCCACGAGGATTTGTGAAAGTTGAAAGCTTGTGAACTTGTTACTCTTGGGTCTTCGGACCCTAGACGCCCGTGTGGTGGTTGAGACCCTTGTGTGGTCACTTGTAGCTGTTCATAATTGAAAGCCTCCGGATTTCTGCCTCGAAGGATTCCGATAGTGGAAGGTGAACCAATCCTGTGTGGCGTTGAGATCGACCTTTGTGGTGCCTCACATCTCTCCAACGAGACGTACTCCCCTAAAAAGGAGGAACTCGGGAATACATCCTCATCTCTGCGTGCCTCGGTTATTTCTACCCGAGCTCTTTACTTGTGCACTTTACATTGTGATAGCCTTCGTGCTTGAAGTATTCTATCTTGCTATCACCTTGTTGCTTGTCTTGATTAGCATAAGTTGTTGGTGCACAAAGGTGAGCCTAGTTTATTTAGGTTGTTGGCTTGTTAATTTAAACACCTAGTTTTATTCCGCAATTATCAAGCCTAAACCAGAAAAGTTTTAATCGCATATTCACCCCTCCTCTAGGCGACATCCTTGTCCTTTCAAACTCCCCTTGGCTTAACCATGTGGGACTAAACCCCACATGGTGCGCAGCACCAAGGGGAGCCACCGGCCCTAGGTGGGCCTCATTCGGCCCACCTAGGGTTGCCCCCACAACTCGCACCAAAGGGGGGAGTCCCCCCCCCCCTCCATGGGCCTCCTAGGCCCATTTAAGTGTGCAGCCTTTAAAAATTCGAAATTAATTAAACAAAAATATATTTAACTATTAATTACACCAATTAATATTAAATACATATTATCTAATTTATTCTGGCTCCGAAAACTATTTTGTCGCCCTCCGATCTCCATCGAATGTGTCCCGGAATGCTTCCGGTGCTCTCTTCTATTTTCTCCTCTGTGTCCAATCTATTTTAAGCGTCACTCCCCTTAAGCTTGATACCCTGCGGTTCGAGAATACTCCAGACATGATCGAGACCCATTCTCCGATTAATGACTAATAGCGAGGCCGTGGATACCCATATTAGTCCCTGTGCATTACGAATAAATTTGTCATTCGAACCTTAGACGTCAAGTCTTAAACCTTTTGCCAGGCGATACTTAGTTTGTCCGAGACTTGATCTCGTTACCGACAATACTATTCTTTACTCTTCTGTGATATTACATCCCCGTGACCTAGTCACATGCTTGCAAGCTCATTGATATAATCTCACCGAGTGGGCCCAGAGTATCTATCCTGCTATGTGGATTGACAAATCCCGCTCTTGATCCCTCGCCTCAGTTACTCCCTTCTGATACCCGAGAGGGACACCTTTATTGTCACACTATATAAAATATGACGTTTGATGCAATCAAAGTATCTTTCAGAAATAGAGATTGAAGTTGATCTCACGGTCGAAGGCGTAATGACTACGTCCTACAAATATTGGGTATGTCCATCACATCATTCTCCCAATGATATGACTCCATTGTCAACTGACATCAATGTCACATGATCGGGAAACGTCGATCATCAATTGCACAATGAACTAGTTAAATAGAGGCTACTAGGGACCTGGTTGTTTATGCACCGCACGTGTATTAATGTTTCCGCTTAATACAATTATAGCATGGAATAAAACATATTATGAACAATTGAGATATGATAAATAAAATGTCTTTATTAATTGCCTCTAGGGCATATCTCCTTCAGTCTCCCACCTGCACTAGAGTACAATTTAATCCGTATTACAAATTGGTAAAAGCCGAACACCCATAGCATTTTGGTGTTTTACATGTTTGTCTAGTGGAAGAGACTTCGTAAGCGGATCTGCAACATTCAGATCCGTATGTATTTTGCAAATCTTCACTTTGCCTTCCTCGACATACTGTCCTATTACATGGAAGCGTCGGAGAATGTGTTTGGAGGTTGAGTGAGACCTTGGTTCCTTCGCATTAGCAATGTCACCCGTGTTGTCGCAGTAGAGGGTCATGGGGTCTTGCGCGCTTGGGAACACTCTGAGCTCGATGACGAAATTCCTCAGCCAAACAGCTTCATTCATGGCTTTCGAAGCAGCGATGTACTCCGATTCCATTGTAGATTGGGCTACTATGGGTTGCTTCCCACTTCTCCAGCTCACAATGCCTCCGTTCACCCTAAAACCATATCTTGTTTAAGACTTCGAGTCATCTGGATTTGTGCAGAAATTTGCATCAACGTAACCTGTTATGCCAAGTTTCTCTCCACAGCCTCCATACACAAGAAACATTTCCTTGGTTTGCTTGAGATACTTCAGGATGCTCTTAACAGCTATCCAATGCTCCTTTCTAGGATTACTTTGGAACCGACTCGTCCAACTAAGAGCCAACGCTACATCGGGTCGAGTACTTAACATGGCATACATGATCGAACCTATGGCTGAAGCATAGGGATGTTTAGCCATCTCGGCTTTATCATGCGCCGTTGCTGGACACTGAGACTTGCTCAATATCTTACCCTTGACAATCGGCATAGACCCTTTCTTTGCCGACTCCATACCAAACTTTTTCAGTATCTTGTCAAGGTAAGTACTCTGACTTAACGCTAATAGGTGTCTTGATCTATCATGATAGATTTTAATGCCTAACACGTATGCAGCTTCTCCTAAGTCCTTCATCGAAAATTTACTGTTTAAATATTTCTTCACGCTATTCAGAAGATCCACATTATCCCTAATCAGTAATATATCATCCACATATAGTACTAGGAACACAACTGAGCTCCCACTCATTTTCTTATAAATGCAGGTCTCTTCCACATTTTGGACAAATCCAAAACCTTTGATCACCTCATCAAAGTGAAGATTCCAGCTCCGAGATGCTTACTTCAGTCCATATATGGAACGCCGAAGCTTGCATACTTTGCCATTATTCTCTGGATTGACAAAACCTTCAGGTTGTACCATATACAACTCTTTCTCAATGTTGCCATTTAGGAACGCTGTTTTGACATCCATCTGCCATATTTCATAATCGTAATATGCAGCAATTGCTAACAAAACCCGAATAGACTTTAGCATCGCTACCGGTGAAAATGTTTCATCGTAGTCAATTCCATGAACTTGTCGGAAACCCTTCTCGACAAGCCGAGCTTTATAGACGGTCACATTACCGTCAGCATCAGTCTTTTTCTTAAAGATCCATTTATTCTCGACGGCCTTGCACCCTTCAGGAATCACCATCAAAGTCCATACTTTGTTGTCATACATGGATCCCATTTTGGATTTCAAGGCTTCAAGCCATTTCTCGGACTCGGGTCCTTCCATTGCC
Source organism: Poa pratensis (assembly GCA_947311845.1). Lineage (NCBI taxonomy): Eukaryota > Viridiplantae > Streptophyta > Magnoliopsida > Poales > Poaceae > Poa > Poa pratensis. The sequence goes on along the minus strand of CAMZMU010000027.1, from coordinate 53,543,002 downwards.
TCTTTGTAGCTCTTAGGTTTGTCCTGTTCAATTAACATGACGGTGCAAACAAGATTACCGTACCATTCAGGAGCAATACAGGTTCTTGTAGACCAACGAGGTACAATAGTCTCCTCGACATTTGCTCCCACTCCATCTGTGGAGGACGGTTTCGGAACATCTTTCGTTGCGCCACTTGGAATTTCGAGTTCAGGGTCAACTATCTCGTCGAGGTCTATTTTCCTCCCACTTACTCCTTTGGCGAGAAACTCCTTCTCGAGAAAGGCGTCGTTCTTTGCGACAAACGTTTTGCCCTCGGTTTGGTTGTAGAAGATGTATCCTATCTTTTCCCGCGGATATCCTACAAAGATGACTTTCTCTGATTTCGGTTCGACTTTGTCGGGCTGTAGTTTCTTAACGTACGCCTCACAACCCCAGACCTTTAGGAACGACAACTTAGGTTTTTGCCATGCCATATCTCATACGGTGTCGTTTCTACGGATTTGGATGGAGCCCTATTTAAAATGAATGCGGCTGCTTCTAACGCATATCCCCAAAATGATACGGGCAAGTCGGTAAGAGATATCATAGACCGCACGCTATCCAATAGGGTACGATTACGTCGCTCAGACACACCATTGCGTTGTGGTGTCCCAGCAGGCGTAAGCTGCGGCACGATGCCACAGGCCTTCAGATGTGTGCCAAACTCAAAACTCAAATACTCACCACCACGATCGGATCGGAGGTGCTTGATTTTCTTGCTGAGTTGATTTTAAACTTCACTCTGAAATTCTTTGAACTTTTCAAACGTTTCAGACTTGTGTTTTGATGACGTGAAAACACACGTTCGTTGGGAGACCCCAAGAGGAAGGTATGATGTAGTGCAGCATCAAGTTTTCCCTCAGTATGAAACCAAGGTTATCGAATCCAGGAGAAGTAGGAGCACTTCAGAAGGTTGTCAGTGGTGCCGTTTACGATCACAGACGTGGAACCTGCACACAACACAATCAAACTACTTTGCCCCTATGAAACAGGAAGGTTATCAATCTTCCCGGCTTGTTGAAAACAAAGGATTAAACGTATGGTGTGGAAAACAGTATTTAATTGCAGAAAGTAAAGAGAACAGATGTTTGCAGTTGGTGGTTTTATCAGTGTAAAAGAATGGACCGGGGTCCACAGTTCACTAGTGGTGTCTCTCCATAAAGGATAACTAACATGATGGGTAAAGAAATTACAGCTGGGCAATTCACAAATAGAGAGCGCATGACAATGCATATATATGACAAGATGATTACTATGATATTTAATTGGGCATTACAACAAGATACATAGACCATTATCCAACTACATCTATGACTAATAATCCACCTTCAGGTTAACATCCGTGTCCCCCGTTGGTATTAAGTTGCTAGCAACAGATTATTGCATTAAGTAAAGTGCATAATGTAAACAACACAATTATCCTTAGACAAAGTATTGATGTTTTACCCCTAGTGGCTACAGCACATCCACAATCTTAGACGTTGCTGTCACTCGCCCAGATTACCGGAGGCATGAACCCACTATCTAGCATAAATACTCCCTCTTGGAGTTACAAGCATCTACTTGGCCAAAGCATTTACTAGTAACGGGAAGCATGCAACATCATAAATAACATATAAGATAGATTGATAATCAACTTGATCATAGTATCAATATTCATCGGATCCCAGCAAACACAACATGTAGCATTACAATAAGATGATCTTGATCATGATAGGCAGCTCACAAGATCTAAACATGATAGCACAAGGAGGAGAGACAACCATCTAGCTACTGCTATGGACCCGTAGTCCAAGGATGAACTACTCACGCAACACTCCAGAGGCAGGCATGGTGATGTAGAGTCCTCCGGTGATGATTCCCCTCTCCGGAAGGGTGCCAGGAAGAGCTTCAGAACCCTCCCGAACTAGGGTTGACGACGGCGACGGCTACAGAACTTTTCGTGGATGGAGGCTCGGGTATTTAGGGTTTTCTGGACGAAGGCATTATATAGGCGAAAGGGCGGCGTCTGGAGGCACCCGAGGGGGTCACGCCACCCCCCGGCGTGGCAGGAGGTGGGGCCGCGCCGGCCCCTGGCATGGCTGTCTCCTCGGTCGCCTCTGTCTCTCCTTTGGACTCCGTGTACGTGTGACATATGAGATTGCAACACAACAGTTTAATGACAAGTTATAATTATATGGGCATCACATCCTAACATAGAGACCTTTTAGTTTATTATTAGTCTCACTTATACTCCACCAAGATGCGAACAAAATCATAACACCTCATTAATTAAGATAACTTAGAGTATAGCAATAAGTATCATGACATGAAGTTAAAATAAGAACATGCTAGATCTAGTCATGGAGGAAGTGGCAATGGTCACACCCACATCTCCGGTAGCATGGTATTTCTTTTTATCCCTAGTGAGGCAACAAAGTAAGGTAGAGATACCCAAGTGGATCGCAGAACTTTCTCTCACGTTCACTGCACTAGCCACCCCCCGTTACTCCAACTAATGCACACGTTCCCCCTCACACGCTCTCATAAACATGCTTGATCATGACAAGTAAATAAGAACGGGGTACATAATATGCATCTACTTTCATAACTGAAACAAAACCATTGCAATCTCAAACATATATTAACTCATAAAAAGATCCACCACAAAGCTATTACATAGATGACCGTAATCGTGTTCAGCAGCTCATGTGGTACTAATTAGTGAAGCTCAAGAGAGAGGAGAGATACATAAGTTACTTCCACAAACCCATAGTCTAGAGGTGGACTACTCAGTCTTCATCATGGAGACGGTGGAGAAGTCGTTGGAGAAGATGGAGACCACGCCGGCAGCGCCCCGCCGGAGTTTTCCCCCTCCAATCTGCAACTCCAGGTCTCTGTTTCGTGGTTTCTGTGTTTCGGCGGCGCTCCTTCCAGAGAACGTCGGGGGGGGCTATTTTTATAGTCGATTTTACGTCAAAACCGAGTCGGTGGAGGAAAGATTGGCGGCAACGGAGCTCCGAGGCCCAAAAGAGGGGGTCCCATGCGGCCCAGGTACCTGGCCGCGTGGGCCCACTCAACTTCGGCCTCCGACTTTCTTTCGTGCGCTTCCTTGGCTCCTACGCTTTGTTCCTTCCACAAACTTATGCCCGTAAAATATTAGGTCATTTGGACGTCGTTTGGATCCCTGAAACATTAAAATATAGAAAACAGGGTTTTCTGACTGTGCAGGGTTAATTCCATAAAAATAGGAAACATACCAAATATTCCCAAAAATCATTATAAAACTGTGATATAACCCTTATATGATGCAAATATGACTGGAATATAAGTAAACTAATGCAAAGTTCATGTATACATTTTACATGCATCAACGTGTCGGGAAAATAGAAGGTTCTGTCCAAGTTTCGTCCAATTTCGAGAATATTTCCAGAACAGCTTTTCTGGAATACAAAAACAGCAGAAAACAGGAACTGACACTGTGGCATCTTATTAATAGGTTAGTCCCATAAAATGCAAAAAATGCTATGAAGTGTATATAAAAACATGTAACAATTGGTATAATATCAACATGGAACATCAGAAATTATAGATACGTTTGAGACGTATCAAGCAGCCCCAAGCTTAGTTCTACTCGTCCTCGAGTAGGTAAAACGATAAAAACAAAATAATTTCTGAGGTGACATGCTACCAACATAATCTTGATCAAATAGTATTGTAAAGCACATGTTATGAATGAAGTGATCCAGGTCAATGGTCTATAGTTTGCTAACAAATAGATAATGAGCAAACAACTGAATCATATAAGCAAAAACTTTTCATGAATAGTACTTTCGAGACAATCATCAAAAAGTTTTGCATAAGAGTTAACTCGTAAAGCAATAGATTCTAAGTAAAAGGTATTTAACCAACACAAAGGAAGATTTAAGTTTCAGCAATTGCTTTCAACTTTCAACATATATATCTCATGGAAATTTGTCAACACAAAGCAATATAATAAGTACAATATACTAGCATATAAAAAATTGTTGCACCAAAGTTGACACTAGTGTTTGCTTCTGAGATAGAAAGAAGTAGGAAAACTGACTCAACATAAAAGTAAAAGAAAGGCCCTTCACAGAGGGAAGCAGGGATTAAATCATGTGCTAGAGCTTTTTAAGTTTTTGAAATCATATAGAGAGTAAAAATATAAGTTTTGAGTGGTGTTTGTTAATTGTCAACGAATCAGAAAATGGAAAAGTACAATATGACCCCTGCCAAACAGACTTTTAAGAGCGGCTCCCATGAAAGACGTTATTTCTACCAGCAAGGCAGATCATCCCTCTTTCTCTTTTGTTTACACATGTAGATATTTCACTGTTTGTCATTGCTTGACTGATAAATCAGGGCAAAAATGTGAAGAGAATTAAGCGGTTAAAGTTTTAATTAATTGAGACTGGGCACCCCATTTGCCAGCTCTTTTTGCAAAATTAATGGATAAGCGGATGTATATGCCACTAATCCGGTGGTAAAGTCTGTTTGACAGGTGACATAAAGACATCCACCCCGTCCTCATGAGCTTGGTAAACATTGACACACAAAGGGGTAATAAAAGTTTTGAATAGTTTAAAGGTAGCACATGAAAAATTTACTTGGAGTGGCAAGGAAATACCACATATAGGTAGTTATGGTGGACACAAATGGCATGGATTTTGGCTCAAGGTTTTGGATGCACGAGAAGCATTCCCTCTCAGTACAGAGTTTAGGCTAGCAAGGTTATTTGAAGTAAACACGGGATATCAACCGGTACAACAAGACTCATATGAAAACATATTGCAAGCATTATAAGACTCTACACTATCTTCCTTGTTAACCAAACCCTTTTACTAGAAAGATCTAGACCTTAGAGATACCAATTATACAAACCAAATTTCAACAAGCTTTACGGTAGTTCTTCACTAATAGGTTTTAATCACATGATACAAAAGCTTAAACATGAACTACTTGATAACTCAAAACAATTGACAAGTATCAAATTATCCAAGACAGTGATCTACAAGAATATGTAAGCTTTTTTCATTATACCATCTACCACATGCATCATTTTCTGTTCCAACCAAACACCGATCAACTTATTTCAACACAAACTCTCCAAATAATTATAAATGAAACAAAAGAGTACTTTATCTAAAAGAACTAACTTCTCTGAAAAACAGGAGCTAAAAGCATAGCAGTAGCTAAACAAGAATACTCAACAAGTATAAGTGAAGAATAGGAGTATTCAAATGAAAAAGCGGAGCATGTCTCTCTCCCAATCAAGAATGCTAGGATCCAATCAAGTTGATCACAAAATAAAAATAACATACTGAAAATAAAAGCACACAGACGCTCCAAGAACAGCACATATGATGTGAAAGAATTAAAATATAGTTTCACTAGAGATGACCTGATAATTTTGACGATGAAGAAGGGGATGCCTTGGGCATCCCCAAGCTTAGACGCTTGAGTCTTCTTAAAATATGCTGGGGAGATCCATGGGAGCATCCCCAAGCTTAAGCTCTTCACCCTTCTCCATCCTATTATATCACTCTTCCCTCTTGACCCTTGAAAACTTCCGCCACACCAAACTCAAAGTAAATCTCATTAGAGGGTTAGTGCATAGTCAAAAACTCACATGTTCTGTAAAGACGCAATATGACCGTTACTTTAAACATTAGCTACTACCACTGATGTTATGTGAAGCTCTTCCACCCAAAAAAGAATTCCACCCAACACTAGTAAAAGAGAGAATGCAAAATAAAAGACATAATCTGTCTAAAACAGAACAATCCGCAAAGACGAATTTTTTCGAGGCACTTATGATGCTCATATTGAAATTTTTTGAACTAACGAAAGATGCATACATATATCAGGATTACACACAAAAATTTTCACATTTAATTCACATTCTGTTTTTTTAAAGAATTAATACGGTGAACAGCAGAAATCTATTCCTGCGCAGCAATCAAAATTTAGCATCATCTTATCATTAGAGACTACTTCTTGGCACAACAATGCGAAAAAGTAAAGATACAAAGGAGTTGCTACAGTAGTAGACAACCTCCTTGACTCAATAAAAGAAAAATTGCAGATATAAAAATAATGGGTTGCCTCCCATAAGCGCTTTTCTTTAACGCCTTTTAGCTAGGCATAGTGATTTTTAAGATGCTCACATAAGGATAAGAGTTGAAATATAAAAGTGAGCATCAAGAAGCATATATAAAATATGTTTAAATCTAACACTCTTCCTATGCATAGGAGCCTTGTAAGAAAACAAGTCAATGAAGCACAAAGTGACTAGCATAGGAAGGCAAAACAAGTGCAAGTTCAAAACTTTCAACATAAAGAGAGGAGACTTAATATTATTGAAATATATGAAACCGTGTCTCCCTCTCTCATGCTAACCATTAGGTCTTAAAGCAAACAGAATAGAAAAGCAACACCAGATAAAACTCAAAACTTTCATCATAAAGAGAGGAAATTTAATAACATGAAGATTTCTATAACCATATTTTCCTCTCTCAAAATAATTTTCAGTAGCAGCATGAATAGACTCAACAATATAGATATCACAGAAAGCATTCTTATCATGATCCACATGCATAAATGTATCATTACTCTCCACACAAGCATAATCAATTTCATTAGTAATAGTGGGAGTAAAACTAGCACATCCGTCATTATAATCATCATACATTGGAGGCATAGAATAATCAACATAAACTTTCTCTGGGGGACTAAAAATATTATTTTCATCAAAACCGGCCTCCCCAAGCTTAAAGTCTTCCATAGCTTTAGCAATAATGGTGTTCAAACAATTTATAGCAATAAATATCCATAGGTTTTTTAATTTTCTCTTCAAACACTTCATGTCCCAATTCAAGATAAATTTTATAAAGCTATCTCATGTTGTTTTCAGCCATAGGACTAGTTTCAAAGAATGTAACCATTGATAACAAGTAAAGAACTAGATATAATAACAAACCGAAATAAACTAGATGCAGAAATTTAATTTTTTTGTGTTTTTGATAATTAAAAGCAAACAAGATAAAATAAAAGTAACTAAGCAAGCCAAATAACAAAGTAAAGAGATTGGAAGTGTGAGACTCCCCTTGCAGAAATCCTCTTACTCCCCGGCAACGGCGCCAGAAAAAGTTGCTTGATGACGTTAAAACACACGTTCGTTGGGAGACCCCAAGAGGAAGGTATGATGTAGTGCAGCAACAAGTTTTCCCTCAGTATGAAACCAAGGTTATTGAATCTAGGATAAGTAGGAGCACTTCAGAAGTTTGTCAGTGATGCCGTTTACGATCACAGACGTGGAACCTGCACACAACACAACCAAACTACTTTGCCCCAATGAAACAGGAAGGTTGTCAATCTTCCCGGTTTGCTGAAAACAAAGGATTAAACATATGGGGTGGAAAGCAGTATTTAATTGCAGAAAGTAAAGAGAACAGATGTTTGCAGTTGGTGGTTTTATCAGTGTAAAAGAATGGACCGGGGTCCACAGTTCACTAGTGGTGTCTCTCCATAAAGGATAACTAACATGCTAGGTAAAGAAATTACAGCTGGGCAATTGACAAATAGAGAGCGCATGACAATGCATATATATGACAAGATGATTACTATGATATTTAATTGGGCATTACAACAAGATACAAAGACCATTATCCAACTGCATCTATGACTAATAATCCACCTTCAGGTTAACATCTGTGTCCCCCGTTGGTATTGAGTTGCAAGCAACAGATTATTGTATTAAGTAAAGTACATAATGTAAACAACACAATTATCGTTAGACAAAGTATTGATGTTTTACCCCTAGTGGCAACAACACATCCACAATCTTAGACGTTGCTGTCACTCGCCCAGATTACCAGAGGCATGAACCCACTATCTAGCATAAATACTCCCTCTTGAAGTTACAAGCATCTACTAGTAACGGGAATCATGTAAGATCATAAATAACATATAAGATAGATTGATAATCAACTTGATCATAGTATCAATATTCATCGGATCCTAGCAAACACAACATGTAGCATTATAATAAGATGATCTTGATCATGATAGGCAGCTCACAAGATGTAAACATGATAGCACAAGGAGGAGAGACAACCATCTAGCTTCTGCTATGGACCCGTAGTCCAAGGATGAACTACTCACGCATCACTCTGGAGGCAGACATGGTGATGCAGAGCCCTCCGGTGATGATTCACCTCTCCGGCAGGGTGCCGGGAAGAGCTTCAGAACCCTTACGAACTAGGGTTGATGACGGCGGCGGCTATGGAACTTTTCGTGGATGGAGGCTCGGGTATTTAGGATTTTCTGGACGAAGGCATTATATAGGCGAAAGGGCGGTGTCTGGAGGCACCTGAGGGGGTCACGCCACCCCCCAGCGAGGTAGGAGGTTTGGCCGCACCAGCCCCTGGCGTGGCTGCCCCCTCGGTCGCCTCCGTCTCTCCTTTGGACTCCGTGTACATGTCGGGAAAATAGAAGGTTATGTCCAAGTTTCGTCCAATTTCGAGAATATTTCCAGAACAGCTTTTCTGGAATACAAAAAAGTAGAAAACAGGAACTGACACTGTGGCATCTTGTTAATAGGTTAGTCCCAGAAAATGCATAAAAATGCTATGAAGTGTATATAAAAACATGTAACAATTGGTATAATATCAACATGGAACATCATAAATTATAGATACGTTTGAGACGTATCATGTTTCATTAAGTAGATATGCCCGTATCTACTCAAATCATCGGTGAAGGTGACAAAGTAACGATAACCATTGCGTGTCGACACACTCATTGGCCCGCACACATCTGTATGTATGATTCCCAATAAGTCCGACGCCCGTTCCATAAATCTGGTGAACGGTGTCTTAGTCATATTACCCATGAGGCATGGTTCGCAAGTGTCAAGAGATCCAAAATCCAATGAGTCTAAAAGTCCATCTGTATGGAGTTTCTTCATGCGCTTTATACCAATATGACCGAGACGGCAATGCCACATATACATGGCGGTATCACTACTAAGTTTAATCCTCTTGGCATCTATGTTATGAATGTGAGTAGTACGATCGAGATTCAACAAGAATAAACCATTACTCTCAGGAGCATTAACATAAAAGATATCATTAATCGAAAATAGTACAACCACTTGATACTGAATTGAATGAATATCCGTCTTGCAATAAACAAGACCCACTAATAATGTTTACACTCAACGATGGTACAAAATAACACTTATTTAAAATCAAAACTAATCCCGATGGTAGATGTAGAGGGAGTGTGCCGACAACCACCACGTCAACTCTTGATCCATTGCCGACGCGCATCGTCACCTCGTCCTTAGCCAGACGCCGTTTATTCCGAAACTCCTCCTGAGAGTTACAAATGTGAGCAACAGAACCGGCATCAAATACTCAGGTATTACTCCGGGCGCATGTAAGGTAAACATCAATAACATGTATATCGCATATACCTTTCTCTCTCGCGACAATCTTGCCGGCCTTCTTGTCTTCCAGGTACTTGGGCCAGTTGCGCTTCCAGTGACCATCTCCCTTGCAGTAGAAGCATTCCACGCCAGGTTTGGGACCAGGTTTGTTAGCCTTGGATCTGGCAACAGGCTTACTATCCTTCCTCGGCTTCCAGTTCTTCTTTCCCTTGCCGCCAGATTTCCTAAAATCGACGGTCTTGTTGACCATCAACAGCGTGTGCTCCTTCTTGATCTCCACCTCAGCAGTCTTCAACATCACGAACACCTCGGACAGACTCTTAGCCATGCCCTGCATGTTGCAATTCATGACGAAGCCTTTGAAGCTAGGGGGCAACGATTGCAGCACCCTATCAATCGCCAGCTCATCAGGAATCTTGCATTCTAGAGCATTCAGGCATTGAACATAGCCAGACATTTTGACCACGTGCTCGCTCACACTGCTGTGCTCCTCCATCTTGGCTGAGAATAAGAGCTCAGCAGCTTCATACCTCTCAGCCTTGGCATATGGCGCAAAGACAGCCTTGAGATCAGTAATTATCTCAAAGGCGCTCATCTTCTCAAAGCGCTTCTACAGGTCATCTTCCATAGCATAGAGCATGCCACTCTAGACAAAGGAGGAGTCATCCGCCTTGGACTGATAGACTTTCTTCTCGTCCTCAGAGGCGGTGTCAGCAGGCTGATCACTTATGGCGGCCTCCAGGACGTAGGCCACCTTGTGGGGAGTGAGGAGGATCCTCAGGTTGCGGAACCGGGACATGAAGTTTGACCCATTGGTTTTAAGCTTTTCTTTCTCAAGGAACAGGCCTAGGTTAAAGGTGGGGCGAGATATCTACAATGGAATTTACAAAAACATAAGATTTTGTTCATAATAAATATGGATTCAAGTTTAACAAAATAAAACTACCAGAACTCTCACTCAAACGAACATCCCCTGCATCGTTTCAGTGATTACACGATCCTCATCTATTATGCCACCCCTCATCGTCAGAGCCGGCGACACAACTTCAAAGTTAGACATCAATATGTCAATCACAACAACTCTGTGACTCATGCTTAACCTTTCGGTCACCGTGTTCCGAGGCCATGTCTGTACATGCCAGGCTCGCCATAATAATCTTCAGCGTATAAACACGTGCAAACATGTCTTACACCCACTGTATGCGAACGACGATATGTCTGACACCCGATCGTCACGGCCTGCCTCATAACGTAGAACTTTCTTGGTGGTGCACGCTAAAGGGAGAACACTAATGGTATTTAGAGGGATCATCTTATATTAGTACCGTCGTGTAACTAATATATAACCATATATATATATACACAATATAAGATGCACTCAAAAAACATCAAATGTAATGCGACATGATATGGTCTTGCGCCGATGGTCTCCTTCGCGCCCACAGTTTATAAACAATTTACTAAACTTACCTTGACCATATCACATTGCCCCTGCAAAATAAAGTTAGACGCTTTCTACTTTATCTTTTGCATATTTTACGTGGCTTGGGGCTTTCGTAAATAGAACCGATTCATACATACGAACCTATGACCACAACAATGATCAAATAGTCGACAATTTATGTATCCCTTTCGGGCCCTCCATTGAAAATGCAAAGCCAACTAAAGAGAGAGACACAGACACCCGCTAGTCACATATATAGGACAAGTCGTATGTCAGTTGTGGAACCAGTCTCGCGTAATCGTACGCGTAAAGTCGGTCCGGGCCGCTTCATCAACTCAATGCCGCCGGCAATTGCAAGTGCACGCTAGAGGATAGCAACTAAATGAACGATGCCCTCATAAACATGCGTACTAAAACCGCATAGCTATATCTACGCATAGATCGGCTATGATACAACTGAAGGGGATCGTATGCAGAAAACAAAAAAAATTCTAACAACGATAACCTTAAACAAGCCAGAATCTATAACTATGCAGATATACGAAATACGGAGGAAGACGATATACATACCCTTGTAGGCCGAAAAGCGGGGATTACGCTCCCGCACAAGCGCTGTCGATGAAGCCGACATAGCCGACCTCGAAGTCGTGAAGACGATCACCTCCAAGCACCCCAAGCGTGGTGCCTCGCAGGGGTCACAAGCGTATGGTGAAGAAGACGACCTCCATGCTCCGATCCAGCCGAGCAGCGGAAGTAGAAGACTCGGACCGAAGACCAGCAACACGGCGGTGTGCGTATGGTGGAGAAAACCTCAACCTCGGCGTAACCCCAATTGCGGAGTCACGTTTGGAGGAGAGAGAGAATTTGGTGTCTTTTCAAAGGCATGGGGGCACCTCTATATAAAGGGGAGACACTAGTAGGGAAAAGCCTATAGATGCAACGCTACTGCTGACGGGCACAACACCTGCGCATCACTGCTATTTAGCACTGACAGGCAAAAAAAGTGTGCGTCAGTGGTAACCAGTTACCACTGACGCACGGGGCATATCGCATGTCATAGGTAAGTGGTGCCCGCGGAAGCAGACGGAGACGACATACTACTGATGCACAAATAATTCGTGCGTCAGTAGTATCTGGTTACCACTGACGCACAGGGCAAACCGCACGTCATAGGTAAGTGGTGCCCATAGAAACCTGACGGAGGCGACATCCTACTGACGGGCAAAATTACCGTGCGTCAGTGGTATTTAATATACCAATGATGCACGAGCAAAACTGCGCGTCAACAGTAGTTTTTTTCTTTCCGGCTGGTGCGTGGGAATTTTTAGCCCAAGCCCGCGAGCCGAAAAATTGTCCCCAAATTAGTCCCAAACCTTTTTTGGCCTTCTAGGAGTCAATGTGCCTTTGGGTTACTCGGAGCTTATAAGCAGATATCTAGACCCGAAGAAAAAAAGATTCGGCGGGTCGAGGAGATCTAGGAGCTTAACTACTCTGGAGAGAAGGTGCCGATGTTCCGTGTCAGATGGGCAAGGAGATCGAGCATTGAAGAAGACCGATACTTCACCACCATGGTTATGCCCGAAGCCGACACTTCAACAAGCGTGAACATCACCGCACAAAATGAGCCATGGGTATTGGCTAAGCATGTGTCCCAATGCTTCTTCATAACCGACCCGTCACGGCCTAGCCGTGTTGTCGTGAGGAGAGGCAAAAGGAACATCGTCGGAATGGATGGAGTCGCCAACGAGGAAGACTTCGACATGTACGGTGAACCAAATATAGAAGATGAAGACGTCGACGAGTCAACAAGATACACCACGAGATAAAGCAGAACCACACCGCCGAGGTCAGGTCGTCCGTTCAAAATAAGAATTCATGATGTGGGGCTAAACTATTCAACGGCGACAAAAAAAGGCAAAAAGATTGCTAAACGCTGAGAAACTATATATATGCATGTATCTCTCTTTTGTATAATTATGGCCGGACTTGTATCGATCAACACATATTTTGGATAATTATGTGCTTGTTTGTATCGATAACTAATATTCGATGTGTGCGGCAAAAATATGCATGTATCGTCTCTCTTTTAAACAATTATGCGTTGTATCGATCGAATATTCAATGTGCATTCGGCGAAACTATGCATGTATATATCCCTCTTTTGTACAAATACGGATTTGAATCGATCAAATAATACTCGACAACACACTTATTATATGTATCTTTCAATTTAAGAATCAATGACACACTTATTATATGCAAAAAAACAAAAGAATAAGAAAAACAAATTCAAACAACAAAAAGAAAAAAACATACCACTAACGGACAAACTTGGTGCCCATCAGTGGTAGGCGTATTAATGACGCGCGCCTTTAATGGCCGTCAGTGCTACGCCGTACCACTGACGCGCACGACGATGGGGCCGTACCACTGACGCGCGTCTCGGGGTGTCCGTCAGCTAGTAGAAAAATATCCCCTCTCTCCTCCTTATCGGCTCGCACACCACAGGCACGCGCCTTTCTCTCTCCACGCCTCCTCCTCCTCGATCCCCTTCTCCTGAGATGCGCCGCCACCAGCTTCCGGCCGCCCGTCCCAAGCACGTCGACCTCCGGCCGCTCGTCCCCGTCCAGTTCCTCCTCTTCTCCTCGCCGGATGTCGTCCTACCTCAAACCCTAGCTCTCGAAAAGGAGCATGGCGGATCTGGAGGACGTGGGGATGGCCGCGGGACAGGCCATGGCGGTGGCGGCGGCGCCGGCCACCGCCTCCTTCTCCTCCGCTCCTCCCCAATGGCGACCCCGCGCCTCCACCTCCGCGTCCACCAGACCCCGCTAGCCCTGCCTCCCCGCCCCTCCCCTTCGAGATCCCCACAAACCCACCCCGTCTCTCTCACTTCCGCCACCGCGCTCGCTAGCTCCGCCGGATCCAGACGTCGATGCGAGCCCGAGGAGCAAGACTGCGACCTCCACTCGCCGCCGTGACCCTCCTACGCCGCGGCCGGCCATGCTGCTCGGCAAGATCGCAATCGCCATTGGCTCAGGTTACTCGCTACCCCATGCCCCCTCTCGCTCGCAATTTCTTGTAGTAACATCATCCGAGCTTGTTGTTGATCTAGGCCACCTATGCTGCTTCCTGTCAATGAATATTAGTTGCTGTGTTCAATTCATGGTCTGCTTAGGATGCAATCTTGTTTACATCCTATCTTACTATGGATACATGAGCATATGCTGGTAGATTTGTGTAGTTGATTATGAGTATTTTTTGTTCTTTGCAGGTCCTAACTTGCATGGTCTGTTTGGGAGGCAGGTTACTCCTACTATTTAGCTAACAAGAACAAGGTTGTGGACTGGGGAAGAACACTCTGTATGACTACTTGCTGTTGACGGTGCACGAGGAAGATGAGGTGAAGTTCTTTTACTGTCTAGCGAGAAAGTGGAAGTGGATTCTTTCATCTGTCTACTGTGTAAGATTTTGGTATGTCACTATCTTGCAGGAACTGCCACAAGGCCTACCATGCTCACTGCGCGGGAAAGGGTGAAGATTTCCTCAAGTCGGATGAAGATTTTATCTGCAGTGAGTACTAACATCTTTCTTTATGATTGCTATGACCCATTGCCGTGGAACACTTGTGGTTATGTACATGAATATAGTTGCTTTGCGAAATCTGAAATAGTTTTACTTACCTTACCGCAGAACATCTTGAATCTCATAGGGTATATTCAGTTTGGGTTTAGCTTTCATCTTTCAGTGTAATTTCTGGATACCCGTAAATACCTTAAGTGCCTCTCTCTCAACAAGCTACCAGCAGTATATAGCACCCAGCTTGTGCTTGAGGAGCTCATTCCCTTGATTGTAATACACACGGTGCTACCTAAATTTGAGGACCTTATTCACTTGATTGTAATACACACGGTGCTACCTAAATTTGTGGAAAACTAGCTCAGATTAAACTACCACTAGAGTCTCTTTTACCCAGATGCAGAAACATCTTTGTTGTCTTATTACTCCTGCATTAGAAATCGGTTCCAACTAAATGAGAAATCAGCAGAAAGTATCCTGACTATTCATAGACACAAGCAAAGGATTTGTCATGGACCACCTTGATAAATCTTAGTTTATGCTCAATTTGCCAAGTAAATGTGTATGAATTTTACATCTTAGTTCTATGCTATAGTTTTTCTAGATTATATTATAGCAGGTTATGTATGTTCCTGTCCTAGAACTTGGAGTAATTTTTGGGCAACTAATGGAGAGCTATTGTTAACTGAATTTGTTGCAGTGCTTGCAGAGATCCCAGCATATGTTCTGCATCCAACGACAACTACATCGACACGGGGCTGCGGCACCGACGACGGCGGCATCAACATGAGGTTGTGGCAGCGGAGACGACGACTTCGGCATGGAGCTGCGGCGGCAAAAACGACATCAACACGGCGCGGCTGCGGCATCGACACACAGTGGCAACAACGACTTCGGCATGGAGCTGCGGCGACGACGGCATCGAGCTGTGGCGTCAAGAGCGACATCGACATGGGGAGCGGCTGCGGCACCAACGACGACGGCATCGACACAAGGTTGTGGCAGCGGCGGCGACGACTTTGGCACGGAGCTGCCACGACGACGACATTGAGCTGTGGCGGCAACAACGACATCGTGAGTGTGCAATTAAATGCTTGGTGAAGATAAGAGTTGTGAAACACTTCTCTATTTCGGCTCCTTGCCATATGTATGTATTTTAACCGTGTGTAGTGTTGTAATCTGTACCACTGAATTGAATGAACTATATGCATCTATTTGGACAAATGGATTATATGTATAATTTAATTTTTGATTCTGATCCTAGGGGCGTGTACACGTCCCTAGTATTTAATTTTTTAAATCCCCAAATTATTACTAGTGACGTGCAAGATGGGAAGCACGTCAGTGGTAACTGCATGGCCTGTACGTCAGTGGTACCTGAGCTACCACTGACGCGCGTCCTGCCCGTCAGTGGTACGAGCGTACCACTGAAGAAATAGCGCTGACGGGCGCGCGCCCGCCAGCAGTAGCTGTTTTCCGTGCGTCAGTGGTAGCCTTTTTCCTACTAGTGAGAGGAGGGTGCAACTTGAAAGGACAATGATGTCGCCTAGAGGGGGGTGAATAGGCGATTAAAACGTTTCCGGTTTAGGCTTGCTAATTGCGGAATAAAACTAGGTGTTTAAAATAACAAGCCGACAACCTAAATAAACTAGGCTCACCTATGTGCACCAACAACTTATGCTAAGCAAGACAAACAACAAGTTGATAGCTAGAAAACTTCAAGCACGAAGGCTATCACAAAGTAATGTGCATAAGTAAAAAGCTCGGGTATAGAAATAACCGAGGCACGCGGTGACGAGGATGTATTCCCGAGTTCCTCCTTGAAAGGGAGTACGTCTCGTTGGAGAGGTGTGAACCGACACAACGGTTCAACAACCACAAAGGTTTCACCATCTTCTCCGATGAACCGCACCACAAAGGTTTGGTTCACCTTCCACTATCGGTATTCCTTCGAGGCAGAATCCGGAGCCTTTCAACAACAATCCGGGGCACAACCCACAATGGGATTGGGGGCTCCCGAACGGCTTTCAACAACAATCCGAGGCACAACCGACAAAGGGATTGGGGGCTCCCGAACGGCTTCGAGTGACCACACAAGGGTCCAACCACCACAAAGGCATCTAGGGCCCGAAGACCCAAGAGTAACAAGTTCACAAGATTTCAACTTCCACGAATCCTCGTGGAGAGCACACCGATGCACCAAATGCAAAAGGCAAGAGCACAAGTGCTCAAATCCTCCACTCTCAAATTTCAACAAAGCAACAAATACTTATGGGGGAATAAGAGAGGAAGAACAAAGAGGAGATGCACCAAGAACTCCAAGATCTAGATCCACTAGGTTCCCCTCACTTAGAGGAGAGATGGATTGGTGGAAATGTAGATCTAGATCTCCTCTCACTTTCCCTCAAAGATATGCAAGAATCATGTGAGGGATTGAGAGGAAGGCAAGCTTTTCCAAAGGTCAACAATGGAGGAGAGAGGGGAAAAACAAGCTCAAGAAGTGGGGAACTATTGGGGAAGAAGGGCCCCTTAAATAGGTTCCCCAAAATCCAACCGTTATGTGCAGAAACGCGTCGGGGCGGTACTACCGCTGGCCCCAGCGGTAGTACCGCCCCCCTGTGAGGTCAAACAGGTAAAACAGGCTAAAAACGGGCTCCAGGTAGCGGTACTACCGCCCCGGGCAGCGGTACTACCGCCCCGGCGGTACTACCGCTTACGGTACCGCCGAAAATGGGCCTCAGGTGGATCCGGCGGTACCTCTGGCGGTACCTCTGGCGGTACCGCGGCGGTACTACCGCCACAGGTAAAAATGCAGAAACACCGGCACTAAAACGGGCATAACTTTTTCATCCGGACTCCGATTTCGATGATCTTGGGCTCGTTGGAATCGTAACGAAGAGCTTTACAGGATTATGCAGAGAAACATCATAGTCCAACAATAGAGGATAAAACCAAATGGGGAAAGGTTAGACCTCTCGATAAAAGAACAACCGATAAGACCTCCAAACCAAAACCGCAATATGTTTCTCATCGGACTCCGTTTTCTATGATCTTGGGCTTGTTAGAAGATACTTACAAGCTCTACAAGATTATGCATATACACATCATAGTCCATCATGTGAGGAGGAAACCACAAGTAGAGAGTTTGACCTCTCTTAGAAAAGACAAACCGGTAAAACCTCGAACATCAAAAACGCAACAAGATATTCGAATGAAATCCGTTTTTGATGAACTAGAGCTTGGTATGGGGATGAACACAAGCTCTAAATTCTCACATGGATAAAAGCCAAATAAGAACCAAGAAAGATGATATGCCAAATATGCAAAGGTTTGAGCTCTCCATAAAGATGCGATCAAGTTACTCACTTGAGAGCCCCTCTTGATAGTACGCCGTCTATCCTATAACCCGGTCTCCAAACTAACAACATGAGACCGGTAAAATAGAAACCCTATCAAGATCATACCTTTGCCTTGCGCATTCCACTTGAGCTAGATGATGACGATCTTGATCTCTTCAAGTGGACCACCTTTCTTGATTGCGCTTGCTAGCACATGCTTGATGAAGACTTCTCCAAATGCTCCCCCATACACCATTATGGGAGAGCCTCGCTTAGCTCCGTCTTCATGACTCCACTTGCGCTTCATATTCTTTCTTGATATAGATGATGGCTTGGAGATAAACATGAAGTTCACTCAATCTTCTTTTCCAAGCCATGCTTGCAATAAGCTCAATTCTTCACATGACCATTCTTCATATAAACCCTTGAATAGAGCATTGGTCATCATGTAATCTTCTAGAGTCCAACACATGAACTCCAATCTTCTTCATGGAAAGATCTATAAAGATATCTCAATGCAAACATTAGTCCATGAGGATTGTCATTAATTACCAAAACCACGCATGGGGCAACACATGCACTTTCAATCTCCCCCATTTTGGTAATTGATGACAATCCCTTTTACGAGGGTTTATATAATGAATTAAGCAACCATGCAACACAAAGAGCAAGGATGCAAGAGCAAGAAAGGCAAATGCTTAAGAACGAAACTAAAGCAAGAAACCAAATTCCTTAAACCCTCTAAACTTCTCCCCATTGGCATCGATTGCCGAAATGGGAAGAAAAATTTAGAAGGCCAATATAGTAAGAGCTCCCCCATAGTGTGCATTTCTCATAATATGAGTGAAATCAAATGCACATATCCAATGACGAATAGATGAAGGGAGATCAAACTATATCAAGGATCCAATCAAAAGAGAAAGATACTTCGAAGAAAGAAGCAAGCAATCAAAAGAATCCAAAACAAAGTTCTAAACAATAAGAGGGAACTCCCCAAGGTACGTGCACAAGGTAGGATTTGCAAAGCAATATGGAGTGCACAACATGGAATCCTCACTCCCTCCTAGATCATTTTGAACAAAAACATGCAAGAAGCATATATAAAAAAGAGGCAATACAACTTGCAACAAATAAAATGTTGAGCAAGGAGCGGCAAATAAAGGATGGGTGTGAGATAGAAAGACAATTTTAGGAGACTAATACAAGGATGAGCCAAAGCATCAACATAGTCTTTCAAAAAGAGTGGCACATAGTGCATATCATGTCTTTCCCGTACCCACACACCAAAGAAGATATAGCAAATAGCTCCACAAGCTTATTAAGATGAAAAAGTAAACCAAATAAAAACAAAGCTTGTGCCATTTAGAAACCACCAAAGAATCAAAAGCAATAAGAGGTGGTCACTAAAGAATTGGAATACCAATTAAAGATGTAACTATTCTCATGTGTATAAGTTTCTAAGTAGACACCAATCACAAAGATATAAGTCCACAAATAAACATGTACACACAAAATAGGTACAAAGGTAAAGAACATGATATCCAAGAGGAAGTCATAAATACACCAATAAGATTTTGCTTAAAAGCATAGCACAAAGCTCAATTTTATCTTAAAGGGATATAGATGAACTTCCAACACATACTCATCATAGCATCAAAAATATCCACAAGGGATGAGGTGATAAATGGGATGCTCCGAGAAAGATAACAAGTATCGCAAAAGGCAAATGATTTTGAAAAGCATCAATATTGCATATGTGAGACATAGAGTAGAAAGTGCTAGATTAACATATATGGGATTGATGAATCATGAAAATGATTATATATATTCCCCTTGATATGTAATCATCCCGGCTTGCCCACATTTGCAACAAATTGTTTTGCAAGAACCAAATGAATTGCAACAAAGAGATTCATGCCATGAAACAACCTACACAAGGTTGAAAGCTAGAAAAGTATGCATGAGGTAGATACTTGTTACCGAGATAGCATTGGTGATGTAGAAGATAAGAGTTCACGATCATCCGAGCTTGGCTCCAATAAGCACATGGTGACACACCTTCCTTGTAAATGAGACAAGCTTCCAATGCATCTAATGTACCTAAAACAAATTCAAGTACAAAATGGTACCCAAACTCATTGGGTCCAAAGTAGTTAGAGCAACTACAATACATAGGACAAACTCCACATAAATATGTGCATATTGATATGAAATTGAATTTCATGCACATCTTAGCCATTTAGGATTTGATGGAGTTTATCCTATATATTGGATCAACGAAAGTAAGCATGCCATAAGATATACATAAGTAAATATGCATGCACAAGACTTTCAAGAACCAAATGAGATACAATTTGGACAAAACACCAATTAAACCAAGAAAGCACACACAAGTGTGACAAGAAAAAGAATTGTCCAAATTATATCAAAATCCAAATCAACACATGATTGAAGATACCACTTTGAAAAGATGCCAAATGAAAGTAAGATACCAATTGATGAAAATACATCAAGGAATAAACCAAACCCTCTACACTTTTCATGATGGCACAAAGTACCAAGAGAGAAATGTTTGTCTTCCAAAGAGACACGTCATCGGGATCAAATATCAATTGAAGACAACTAATGTTCAAAAGCATATAGGATGCTCCCCCAAGATTTGTGCATTATTTATGATCTTGCATTTGAATACAAAATGCACACAAATGGGATCATCACTCTCCATACATATTATTCAAACACTAGTCATGTTCAAGGAAAGCAAAGATGCAAACCAATTTAAAGAATGATGTTCTACTCAAAGTAGGATAGCTTCCCAAGAATAGTGCATTATCAAGAAGTATGACTTTTGAATGTCAATGCACAAGAATTGGATCATTGCTTTTCCTAACACAAGAAGCATAAAACAAATTTTGAGTAGAGCAACAAGGATCCAAAAGATACAAGGAAGACAAAGAGAGTTAGATCAAAAAAATCCTTGGCAATAAAATAAGGCAATTCAAAGCAAGAGAAAGTGAAGATGGTCACAAATTTCACCACAATATGAGTATCACTTGTCAAGGACAAGGAGTATAGAGATATTTCTCGGTGGTATATAGAAATGATATTGAAGACCAATTTCACAACAAATAAGCATATGGCAAAAGATAAGATTTAAAGCCAAAGCTTAAATAGATAGATATTCTTGATAGCTTCAAGTATTCACGCGATCATGCAAAGCCACTACAAAGAGTAGCTTGAAGCAATCGATTTCCCAAAAGGATATGCGAACATATTTGGGGAAAACCGTACCAAGAATGTCCATCACAAACAAGATCCAAAAGTGATTAAACAAAATCATTTTACCAAAATGGAACTTGTTTGAGCAACATGCCACATAGGAATAAGATAATGAAGAATATCAATTCTAGGTGGCAATACCTCACATGTTCACATTTTCTAGGCTTGTAATATGCACATAGCTTATTACTCCCCCATAATGTGATAATCCATTTATTTTAAAACAAGAGGCAAACAAAACCAACTCGAGAAATTAATGGACATTATAGAATTTGAATTTCTCATGAGCATGACATACCACATAGAGAATAGATAATATTAATATATCATCACTAAGTGGTATTCCTCATGTACACACATTTTTAGGATTGTGAAGTGCACGAAGCATATCACTCCCCAAAATGGAATAGTCCATTAATCTCTCAAAAGAGAGCCAACAAGATAAGATATCAAATAAAAGCAATAAGGCTCAACACAAGTAAATGGTGTGCAAACCAACATACACATACTTGATTACTCAAGATAAGTAAGTAGAGAGCACAACACATACAAACACTAGCAAGGTACAAAACCTAACACATGCAAGGGTGCAAGCAACTTTCAATGTATATATGATTTAAATAAAAGTTACCGCAAGGAGGAACATTGGATATGAGTAGAACAATATAATCCAAATGACTTGGCTTGAGAAATATAATTGATGAAGATCCCTTAATTCTTCATGATGTAGCCAAGTCT
Source organism: Poa pratensis (assembly GCA_947311845.1). Classification (NCBI taxonomy): domain Eukaryota; kingdom Viridiplantae; phylum Streptophyta; class Magnoliopsida; order Poales; family Poaceae; genus Poa; species Poa pratensis. Next base: position 53,521,152 of record CAMZMU010000027.1, on the reverse strand, counting down.
CCAATGCCCTCCAACAACACCTATTGATCAAGTTTTAGCTTGTTGGTCCCCAACCAAGTTGGGTCCTAAGAGGTTAGTCACAATAGGCTTGGCAACCCAAATGGTTCTTTTCTTGACACCACTTTGAGTACCAACATATTTGGCAAACACATTGCCAACCTTATCCTTCCGAAGAGAATAATCATCATCAATAATAATGGGGTTGGATAAGGTACCATTTGTGCATGAAGAAGCAAGGTGACCCTTCTCACGGCATAGGTAGCAACATCGACTTCCTCCTCTCTTCTTGGTTGGAATCTTGACTTGAGGAGGTAGCTTGATTCTTCTTGGGAAGAGGTGTTCTTCAACTTGAGGAACTTGAGTTTGAACTTGAGGCTTCTTCCCTTGTTGCTTCTCACTAAGAGCCTTCTTCTTCAAAGGGCAAGATCTAACATGGTGCCCTTCAACTTTGCACTTGAAGCAAACAATCTTGGCCGAATCTTTAACTTGTTCTTGGCCCTTGTTCTTCTTGTTGACTTGGACTTGTTCTTGTTATTGGAGTTGAATCCAAGTCCACTCTTGTCATTGGGGCGTCTTTGAACACTCAACATATTGTCAAGTGTGGACTTCCCAACATGACGCTTTTCCAAGTCTTTCTTCAAAGAAGTGACTTGGGCCTTGAGCTCATTTAATTCCTCTACATGGTTAGTATCAACAAAAACACTAGAGGAAGTAGAAGCTTCATTGTTAGAGCAACAAGGCAATGAAAGTAATTCATCACAAGATGTAGCAATATTGTGAGTGGATGAATCACTAGGACTAGCACATGGCAATAAAGCATTTTTAGTAGAAGTTGTGCCTTTGTCCACATGAGGCTCACAAGATGTTACCTTTGTAGAATAGCCTCATGAGCTAACTTTAGCCTAGCATGGGATGCTAGAAGATCATCATTAGAGCTAGAAAGCTTTTCATGACTTTCTTCCAATTTCCCATACTTGCTAGATAGCAACTCAAGTTGAGCCCTTAGCTCAACATTCTCCTTCAAAATAGATGCTTCACAAGAAGTGGAGTTAGTAGCACAAGCATCATTAATATTAGAAATGGAAGAAGACAATTTGCAAGCTTTCATTCTTAGATAGTTGAGTTTGGAGTTGATCATGAGACTTGATAAGGAGAGAGTGTTCACTTTCTAAAGCCTTGTGAGCTTTGTCAAGTCTCTCTATGTCCTCACTTAGTCTAGCATTGCCAACACCAAATTCAACTTTTTCCTTTTTAAGCACTTTATATTTAGCAATAGCATGATCTCTTTCCTTAATGATTTTAGCAATAATAAGATCATTAGACTCATCAAGAGATTCAAGTTCTCTTCAAGAGAAGACCTAAGCTCTTCTTCTTCTTCAAGAGAAGCTTTCAAGGAAGCTATAGATAGAGTCATCTCTCTCAATTTGACATTTCTCATCAAATTGACTTTCCAAATCCTCAATAAATTCCCTACTCTTATAACATAATCAATGATTTCACATAGAGGAGGGATAGCTTTACTACCTTTGGGGAGAGCACCAAGTACCATCTCACCCATCTTGGTTAAGGATTCAAAATCAAAACCTTCTTCATGAGAATCCTCATCCACATCATCACAATTTGGATTTGAGGTGGGAGACACCTCGGAATCCTTAGCCATAAGGCAAACATGATTAAGTTGAAGATGAAGAAACTTGAAGCACCATTTAGGTCCATGTCTTGTTCCAACAAATGTTGGGATTCCTCTACATTGTTAGTCATGCAAGAACTAGAGGATATGGAAGCATTGTTTTCATGGCAACAAGACATATGAAGCATATCATCATGAGATTTAGTTAAACAACTATTACATGATATGCAAGGACTATCAACTCTAGCATGTATGACATTTGGAGTGCTAGAAGAGTTTAAGTCCAAAGATAGAACATTGCAATGAGATAGAGAAGAAGTATATCAATAAATATTCACCATCACAATGCAATTTCTATCACCACTCACCATATCATTACCTTGTGACAAATCACATGTTGGTGAAGTGGAAGAAGTTGTGAACTCATCACGGCCGGAGGTGGAGGAGAACAATCATCCTCAATAATTTTGGACACTTCATATATATCTTGAAGCTTGGTCCAAAGCTCATGAGCGTTCCGAAAAGGCATGATTGAAGCAAGAACTACATCGCTCAAAACACATATAAGACCATTAGAAACTAGAGTCTCGAGATGAGAGTTTTCCTCATCCTCTAAAGATAATTCTTGGAATCCTTTGGAGGAGAAAAACCCACATCTACAATCCTCTTAATAATTTGGACCCATGGCCCTAAAAAGATTAAGCATGCGAATTTTCCAAACATCATAATTTGTGCCATCGAATATAAAGTGGGATCGTGCACTAATTCCTAAACGACATCTTTTACTCTCTAGGCGGTAAAGCCCAAAAAGAGAGCCCAGGCTCTGATACCAATTGAAAGGACAATGATGTCGCCTAGAGGGGGGGTGAATAGGCGATTAAAACTTTTCCGGTTTAGGCTTGCTAATTGCGGAATAAAACTAGGTGTTTAAATTAACAAGCCAACAACCTAAATAAACTAGGCTCACCTATGTGCACCAACAACTTATGCTAAGCAAGACAAGCAACAAGGTGATAGCTAGAATACTTCAAGCACGAAGGCTATCACAATGTAAAGTGCATAAGTAAAAAGCTCGGGTATAGAAATAACCGAGCACGCGGAGACGAGGATGTATTCCCGAGTTCCTCCTTGAAAGGGAGTACGTCTCGTTGGAGAGGTGTGAACCGACACAACGGTTCAACAACCACAAAGGTTTCACCCTCTTCTCCGATGAACCGCACCACAAAGGTTTGGTTCACCTTCCACTATCGGTATTCCTTCGAGGCGGAATCCGGAGCCTTTCAACAACAATCCGGGGCACAACCCACAATGGGATTGGGGGCTCCCGAACGGCTTTCAACAACAATCGAGGCACAACCCACAAAGGGATTGGGGGCTCCCGAACGGCTTCAAGTGACCACACAAGGGTCCAACCACCACAAAGGCGTCTAGGGCCCGAAGACCCAAGAGTAACAAGTTCACAAGATTTCAACTTCCACGAATCCTCGTGGAGAGCACACCGATGCACCAAATGCAAAAGGCAAGAGCACAAGTGCTCAAATCCTTCACTCTCAAATTCCAACAAAGCAACAAATGCTTATGGGGGAATAAGAGAGGAAGAACAAAGAGGAGATGCACCAAGAACTCCAAGATCTAGATCCACTAGGTTCCCCTCACTTAGAGGAGAGATGGATTGGTGGAAATGTAGATCTAGATCTCCTCTCACTTTCCCTCAAAGATATGCAAGAATCATGAGGGATTGAGAGGAAGGCAAGCTTTTCCAAAGGTCAACAATGGAGGAGAGAGAGGGAAAAACAAGCTCAAGAAGTGGGGAACCATTGGGGAAGAAGGGCCCCTTAAATAGGTTCCCCAAAATCCAACCGTTATGTGCAGAAACGCGTCGGGGCGGTACTACCGCTGCCCCAGCGGTACTACCGCCCCCCTGGAAGTCAAACGGGTAAAACAGGCTAAAAACGGGCTCCAGGTAGCGGTACTACCGCTTACGGTACCGCTGAAAATGGGCCTCGGGTGGCTCCGGCGGTACCTCTGGCGGTACCGCGGCGGTACTACCGCCACAGGTAAAAATGCAGAAACACCGGCACTAAAACGGGCATAACTTTTTCATCCGGACTCCGATTTCGATGATCTTGGGCTCGTTGGAATCGTAACGAAGAGCTTTACAAGATTATGCAGAGAAACATCATGGTCCAACAATGGAGGATAAAACCAAATGGGGAAAGGTTAGACCTCTCGATAAAAGAACAACCGATAAGAACTCCAAACCAAAACCGCAATATGTTTCTCATCTGGACTCCGTTTTCTATGATCTTGGGCTTGTTAGAAGATACTTACAAGCTCTACAAGATTATGCATATACACATCATAGTCCATCATGTGAGGAGGAAACCACAAGTAGAGAGTTTGACCTCTCTTAGAAAAGACAAACCGGTAAAACCTCAAACATCAAAAACGCAACAAGATATTCGAATGAAATCTGTTTTTGATGAACTAGAGCTTGGTATGGGGATGAACACAAGCTCTAAATTCTCACATGGATAAAAGCTAAATAAGAACCAAGAAAGATGATATGCCAAATATGTAAAGGTTTGAGCTCTCCATAAAGATGCGATCAAGTTATTCACTTGAGAGCCCCTCTTGATAGTACGCCGTCTATCCTATAACCCGGTCTCCAAACTAACAACATGAGACCGATAAAATAGAAACCCTATCAAGATCATACCTTTGCCTTGCGCATTCCACTTGAGCTAGATGATGACGATCTTGATCTGTTCAAGTGGACCACCTTTCTTGATTGCGCTTGCTAGCACATACTTGATGAAGACTTCTCCAAATGCTCCCCCATACACCATTATGGGAGAGCCTCGCTTAGCTCCGTCTTCATGACTCCACTTGCGCTTCATATTCTTCTCTTGATATAGATGATGGCTTGGAGATAAACATGAAGTTCACTCAATCTTCTTTTCCAAGCCATGCTTGCAATAAGCTCAATTCTTCACATGACCGTTCTTCATATAAACTCTTGAATAGAGCATTGGTCATCATGTAATCTTCTAGAGTCCAACACATGAACTCCAATCTTCTTCATGGAAAAGATCTATAAAGATATCTCAATGCAAACATTAGTCCATGAGGATTGTCATTAATTACCAAAACCACGCATGGGGCAACACATGCACTTTCACAACTCCCCTTGGCTTAGCCATGTGGGACTAAACCCTACATGGTGCGCCGCACCAAGGGGGGCTGCCGGCCCTAGGTGGGCCCCATTCGGCCCACCTAGGGTTCCCCCTTCCCAACTCGCACCAAAGGGGGGAGTTCCCCCCTCCATGGCCTCCTAGGCCCATTTAAGTGTGCAGCCTTTAAAAATTTGAAATTAATTAAATAAAAATATATTTAACTATTAATTACACCAATTAATATTAAATACATATTATCTAATTTATTCCTGCTCTGAAAACTATTTCGTCGCCCTCCGATTTCCATCGGATGTGTCCCGGAACGCTTCCGGTGCTCTCTTATATTTTCTCTTCTGTGTCCAATCTATTTTAATCGTCACTCTCCTTAATCTTGATACCCTGCGGTTCGAGAATAATCCAGACATGATCGAGACCCGTTCTCCGATCAATGACTAATAGCGGGGTCGTGGATACCCATATTAGTCCCTGTGCATTACGAATAACTTTGTCGTTCGAACCTTAGACATCAAGTTTTAAACCTTTTGCCAGGCGATACTCAGTTTGTCCGAGACTTGATCTCATTACCGACAATACTATTCTTTACTCGTCTATGATATTACATCCCCGTGACCTAGTCACATGCTTGCAAGCTCATTGATATAATCTCACCGAGTGGGCCCAGAGTATCTATCCTGCTATGTGGATTGGCAAATCCCGCTCTTGATCACTCGCCTCACCTACTCCCTTCCGATACCCGAGAGGGACACCTTTATTGTCACACTATATAAGATATGACGTTTGATGCAATCAAAGTATCTTTCAGAAATAGATATTGAAGTTGATCTCACTGTCGAAGGCGTAATGACTACGTCCTATAAATATTGGGTATGCCCATCGCATCATTCTCCTAATGATATGACTCCATTGTCAACTGACATCAATGTCACATGATCGGGAAACGTCGATCATCAATTGCACAATGAACTAGTTAAATAGAGGCTACTAGGGACCTGGTTGTTTATGCACCACACGTGTATTAATGTTTCCGCTTTATACAATTATAGCATGGCGTAAAACATATTATGAACAATTGAGATATGATAAATAAAATGTCTTTATTAATTGACTCTAGGGCATATCTCCTTCAGGTTCATCCGAAAGCATCGACGAAAATCCTTGGCGGTGGCGACTGGAACATCGACAAAGTAATCGAAGACTAGCATGCAATGACCTTCCATTCTCTGCCTCGGCTTGGTCTTCTTTTTCCTTCCGTACGATGAGCCTCCTCGTTTTGGTGCGGCAGCGGCGGCCTCGTCGGCTTGAAGTTGTAGAAGACATGCGAGGATCGCTATATTCGCATCTTCCTCCTCGGTGTTGGCGGCTTCTTCTTCCAACAGCTTCGCGGCCATCAACTCGTCGTCGCTATCCATCTGCAACGCAAAAGGGATCGATCAATGGCCCGATCGCCGGGGTAGCATCAATTCTGTCGGAAACTAGGCGTACCAGTAATTCCACCGAACACCTTGCAGGCAGGGCGGGTCGCGGGAGGTCGCCGGTGCCGGAGGCGTTGATAGCCGGCGGGCCTCCGGCCTAAGGCGCGACGAACTGCGAGGGGCGGGGGAGAGGTCGCCAAAGGCGGTGCCGACGTCCAATGGGTGCGAATCGGGGGTAGATGGAGCCGGCGGCGACATTCCAGATCGTGGCGACGAGGAAAGTCGGCTGATTAAATCAGATCGCTGGACGGAAGTCCCGCTCGACAGACCAATTTCCTGTGCTGCCCCTCCCAGGACTGCTTTGACCGCTACTCCTGCAAAAACGACAAAGACGAGGGCACCTTTATCTTTTCACCCACGCTCAAATGATTGGGCGCCAAAGTTTCATTTCCCGCCATTTGGACTTCCGCCAGTTTTGCACGTAGCCCCTTCCCCGTTCCAGGAACGCGCTGGCTTTCCGAATCCAGGCAAGCCTTTGCCCTTCTTTTTCACGAGGGTCGGCAGGCACGTGGTGGCCGCCGGTGGGCAACACAGCTGGCCACGCGGCGCCAAGTGAATGTCAACCGTCCGATGCAGCCGACGGTCCAGATGCCGTCCCCGGGAGAGGATAAAATGCGCAGCAATGGAGTGGAGCGGTGTGCTGCTGTTGAGTGGAGTGGAGCTGCTGATTTGGGTTTCACGTGCCCTCGAGTCTCGGCGTGCTCAACGTGGGGGAGCGGATCAAGTTGGAGTAAATTATTTCTTCACGTCGAGGAGAACAAGATAAGGTATAGTAGGAGTAAAAAACAGAGCCGTTATGAGCACTGTGGAGAAAAAACAGAGCCGTTAAGAAAGCCGACGCATGATTAAATCAGGCACAGTCCGGCATATTACGGGAAGTTGCTTGGCAACAAGATTGGATGATCGGAAGAGGGTGGGAAGGTGGTGGGTATGCAAAAAATACCTAGGGTTAGTATTGGGCTGAAGGGCCGTTTTGCATAGAATTGTATTTTTTCTTAGTTTGTGTAACATTACTCCTCATTATTTTTATAATATTATTTCTCATTGGATAGATGTGCACCTTCATGACTTTTGACAGTATTTAGGACCCCGCTATACCAATATCACAGTTCATATTTGAATTGATGCATGAAAGCGGTTGAATTCAATTTAATGGGCAAAATTAGCAAGAAAACGAGAGAAAAGCTTGAAAATTAAGATTTTACCATCCAAGGTGGTCTACTTTATGTGAAAATTGGAGATACGGTATTTTGCACCATATTTCTTTACACACGCTTCACTAAAAAACTCAATTTTGATACTCCATTTAGATTACAAAAAATGTGACAAAAAGTAAGAAGGTCGTTTTGAAACTATTATTTGGCATGCCAACTAGGCACCGATCGCACGCACGCACACGTAGGAAGAAAATGCTCTCCGGATGCGCGTATTTTGCTGCTGTTGGTTCAGCTTTCCGGTAGAGATGTGGATGCGGATTCTCTGGGGTAGAGAGGATTATTATTGTTGGCGATGGATGGCTTGTTTGACGACCCCTGAAAACCTGTGCAAAATAATCGGGCCTGTCTGTCCGAGGCTTACATATAGAAATAAAGTGAGGGCACAGTGGCGTGACGCGCTTGTTCCGTAGCTTGTACCGTGCGACGCGCTGCGGCGTCTGGAACCTGTCGGCGATCGCTGCATCGTAGCCCGTTCTTCAGGCACTTCCTTCCTCGTCAATGTGATTCGGCAGGGCAGGATTAGATTTGGATGGATATGAGTTAAAACCGCACCGAGATCGCCGATCAAGTATTGTAAAATCTTGTTGAACTGTCATGTAGCAAAGCGGCATGCCATATTGCCATGGTTGATCTGGTGGAGTGACATGCGAGCCGGCAGCAGTACCGGTACGGCGGTACGTACTGGAGCGTCCACTGATAGTGGTTCAGCCATTGCCGGGCAAAAAGCACGCATGGATGCAGAGCCCAGATGCTCCCCCCTGCCTACCATTCGGCCTCGAGAGCAACATCGATCTCATCGTCCACAGAACCTGATATTGCAAGGTTGGCAATGGACGTTCGTTGAATCGAGCCATGCCCAAGCTCATCGGGTACACGATCCTGTGGTACTTGCCTGCGCCGTGACCGTATCCTAGGACGACACGTCACAAGGGCAGCCCGCAGCCGCAGTATCAGCAGTGTCCCCATTTCATATTCGTATATATGCCAGGTCTGCCACCATGTGCTCAAAAATCCGTGCCAACAATGGTTGCCTAGTGCTCGCTCTTGCGACTTACCGCGGATTCACGGGCATGTCCGCAAATGGCCTTTTTGTTTTATTTGGGCCTTTGGGGCACGCCAGGTCGCCAGCTGATGGGCTCTTGGTCCTTTAGGAGATTAGACCTATGATCACATTTGTCTTTTATCTTTCGAAAATAAATTTTATCTATCTTTACAAATTTCCCTAAATTTGAATATTATACATAAAATACTTTCTGTTAATTACAATAATTTCTAATAAAAAAGTGCATGCTTGGTTACTGAGATGTGCTCATGTATTCTAAATCAGATGTTCACGCTACCAGCGGAAAAATGTTCCATATTATAAAATAAAATGTAGTTCTAAAAATGCACTTGAAAATGCGACCGCAAAAGGGGATAGGTGACAACAAAATGTTTTTTTAAATAACGTCCTTCCATATGAAAAATCTTTTTATATGTAAATTATATTTAATATCTTCGTATTTCAGAGTTACATACATGTGACAAACCGGTCTAGGTTTAACATCATTGATAGAATACTCACATCAATAAGATGCAACTTCTCTTGGGAAGCTCGTCTGAAAAGAACTTTGAAGTTAAACGTGCTAGGCCTTCTCGGGTGCTCACGACTGAGGACAAAGTGCAAATAAATGACTATTGTTGATTTGTGAGGTCCGTTTAGAGAGATCCTAAAAGGCTCAGCCCAGTGTTGGGGCCCGGGGTGTAAACAAATGCCTACATAATGTAACAAACAAGGAACATGATCGCTCAACCAAATCATCATCTATGTTAACCCATGGATTTCACAATACTCGATTTTGACTTTTTTTTTTTGTAAAGCTAGTGCACTAGCATAAATAAACGATGGCCACGACAGCACGAGAAGGAATGCAGCTAGGATTTTCTTTCTTCTACAACCCACGAATGATCGAATGTGCGGAACTAATAACCACAATAAACAGGGTACCAGGGCCAGCGGTGCATCTCCCTTCCTAGGCGCAAGATCCCTTTCACGCCGCTAACTCTTTTCAAGCTCAGCCTCCTGATTTCCGACTCCTGATGAGCGCGGGGTCGCTCGCAAGCGAGCATATGTGGTTTTAATGCTCCTTCAAGTGTCATCCGGATATGGATAATGCCTACCATGTTTTGAGCGACGTCTAAGTTTCCATTGCCCTATAGATGAGCCGATGAGAGCCATCTTTTACTCCACGGTTTTACAAAATATTTTGGATGCTCTAAGTTGTCGCATCCCCTCCTATAAGTTGACTTAGCACAGCCGTTCTCTCTCATCCATTATTAATAAAATACATGAATCTAACATTCTAACAAGACAACAAAAGGTGTCAATTCATCCTATTTGGATACCCCAGAAGACGGCCCGACCAAGAGACAAAAAATAAACAAAAAAGGTGATCCCTATTCCCTACCGCAACTTGGGAGGATGAAATTAGGTCCTCTTTTGGCTCCAAGTTAATCGGCGGCAATGGTTAATCCACACTAAAATTAGTCGTAGCCAATGAGACAACATGATTCCACGTAGCCCGCCTGCCTGCTTTTTCCCGAGCCTACACTGATCCGCACCACTAACTTCACTTGCTATTCTCCGGCCCTAATTGAGTGACGGATGATGCATGTTACTCCCTCTCAAAGCTTCTGCTTAATTAATAGAAAAGGCAAAGCTTTTGCCTTCGGTTCAAAAAAATGTTACTCCCTCTCAAGCTTAATTGCTTAATTGTCATTTTCACAGCATCACACTATTGGTCGCAAACGACAACTGCCTCCCGTTGTATAATCACAAACTGAATGTTTAATTGTTCCGCTGTGCGCATGCTTGCTTTGTCATCAGAGTTTCTCTCGTTTCTGTATATCCATGTCCCCATCTTGAATTCAGATTGCATTTGTATATAACAAATTGCATGACAATAACTTCTTTTGTCGTACGGCAGCTTTGATTTGTGGTTCAGCTGAAGTCCTTTCGGTAAACAAACCATTTCGGTACACAAGGGGTGAATTATCTTTGGATACATATCTATTCGGCATCTTTACCAATTCTCTGGCCATAATCTTTTCGAAATGGGGCTTCGTTCCCCATTTCAAAATAAAGAAGCTTATGTTGATTTAACTGTAGCAGATTATTTTCGGCAGGAATCAAATGTCATCACTATCTGGTGGCGACTGGTTACGTTGTTGATGCAGTCGGCGAAAGGTTGAACATCTGGTAAATACAGCAGTTCCTTGAAGTTGCTGGCTTATGTTCGTTAATTTCAGGAGGCAGTTAAGTGTTGCTGTTGCGGTCATGATCTAAAGGGACGCTTGCATGATTAGGATAAGAAATGATGCATTAAGACGTCCGAATGACTTTGTGGCATCAGGCGAAGCTGAGGTGGATCGACGAAACATAAATTAATGCTTGGCGAATTATTGGCTTATAGCACTCCAAATAATTGAGTATCCAAGCAATCAGTACATTATATGTGTTGGTCAACAGATCTTTAGATCAATGGCTCTGCAGAAAATACCAAATCAAATAGTGATATAGGGTATGGTCAAGAAACAAGTATAGCTGCTAGCCTTCTTCCTTACACAAAAAGGAGTCTTGACTCTCCACTCCACAGTGCATAATCCATGTTTGAAAATTAAAAAAATATAGACTATATCTTCTAATCTGAGGCTTCCTTGACGTTTATTATTATCGGAGGCTTCGTCTCGTCCTGACGTCCGTGAGGAATAGGATGGTCACACGCTTAACTAGGCAAAATGTGTCACGGCTCACGGGTCATATTTCCCGTGACGTGGAGATACTGGAGCGAATTAGTTTTTGCGGACTATTCTTCAAGTGGCCACTCTGCTCTAGATAGAACATCCTGGGTACTGTTCACACTTTTCTTTTCTTGCATATAGTTGTGTAATTTTACTACTATATGGATAGAGCGGCATTCTGACTTGCCCATCTGATACAATAAGGTTCTGTTCTGCTAAAAGAAGGATGCAGAGTATTGTTTTTACGGTTAAGAACTACTCCATCGGTACCATAATATAATATTCACTGATTTTACTCTGTATGTAGTCTATACTAGAACAGCTAAACATCTTATATTATGGTACGAAAGGAGCAATAAGAAGAAAATAACAATTATTGATGTGACACAATAGAACAACTATGTTGGTGCCAAGTGTGCAAGCAGAAATACTATAAACTGGCAATATACTTGATGACGTCCGTCTTAACATATTTGAGTGCCTTTATATGGAGTGCCGATGAGGTGGAGCGAGATAAGTTATGTCCGACTTTTCTCTTTCGTGAGAGTATCTTCAAAGAAAAGTTGTGCAGCCAAAATTGTAGTAACATATTATTTGTGTCATCGTTTTCCTCTGTTGAAGTTGCTAATTTAGGGAAATTGAAAATGGCATCAAAGCATCGTAGTAGGTTAGTAGCTAATTTTTTTGAGTCATCATAACTCCACGAGCTGATACTAGCCTAGAGGGTCTTGAAATTGATGATATACATCCCTTGGAGAAGACTTAGCACTATGAATATGTGGTGGCGCATACAGGCCTCTGGAATCACTAACACGCAAACGCATAACATCACATTCGACGTGAACCATTTTAGTGGGATCATCCACTCGGGACAAAGCACAAAATATTAAACTTCTTTCATCTAAAAAGACAAGTGAGAAGAACCCAACAAACACACCCTTTTCATCTGAGCCACACGTCGAAACGGAAATGAGATGCAGTTTTAGCACATCATCATCAGGTCAAACAAGCACAAAAAAAAAAGTCCCGTGAGCTGTATAAAAGGCAAAACCCCACAAACTTCTGTCCCAAACTGACAATCCAAATCCCCATACCCAAGAAATTAAACCTCAAGAAACCCCTCACATGTCCGGCTCCGGCCACCACCCCTCCCCGGCGAGCACCGCTACCACCGCCCTTGGCACCCTGCTGCTCCTGCCGTCGGAGCTCCTCCACGAGATCCTCATCCGCCTCGCGCTGCCCGAGCTGCTCCGCGTCCGCTCCGTCGCCCGTCCTCTGTCTCACCTCATCTCCTCCGCGGACTTCCGCCGCTTTTACCACCTCTCCTCCGTCTCTTCCGGCCCCGCCCCGGCCGCCGCGTGGCTCCTCATCTTCAAGAAGCTCCCGCCCCGCGGCGCCGCGCTACGGGGCTTCCACGGGCCCTCCGGCCGCTGGTTCCGCATCCCCGTCTCCGACATCATCTCCCCCGCCGTGCCCCCGGGAGAGGACCTCTACTTCCTCGCCGCCTCGGGAAGCTCCTTCCTGTTCGCCGCCAACGGCCGCCGCGAGCTCGTCGTGGTCGACCTCTCGGCCCAATCGGCACGCCGCCTCCCTCCGTCGCCGCTCGGGCCACGCGGCACCTCCTCCTGGCGCCGCTTCGGCCTCAAGCTCGTGGCCGATCCCCCCGGATCAAACCGGTTTAGGTACACGTCCTTTTCTCCCGGAGGATTCCGGAAACCTTGCAAGCCACACTAACAACCTCCTCCATGACAAAGAGTTAATTCCGGCGATTGACCTTTCTTTCTCTCTCCAACAAGGTTTATGTTTGCTGAGATGGTGAACAACACGCCCATCCTCTTCGAGTACCAGTCCGACACTGACACGTGGCAATCGTCGGAGGCGGCGCTGGCTGGTGGTCCGGCCGCAACGGCGGCAGCCCCCGACGGCACGTACCTCTGCGCTGCCCACGCCGGGCCGGACTGCGTGATGGTGTACTCCGGCCAGGGCATGGACCGGCCGGTCTTCTTCCGGCCTCGGTTCCCGCACAACCCGAACGCCGGCGGCGGGCACGGCGACCGGCTCCACGTGTACGGCGACGGGAGCGCCGTGGTGGTCCGATCGACGGCGATCGACGAGCCAAGCCGGACCCGGGTGAAGGTGGTGGCCGGCGTGGACCTGTACGGGTTCGGGCCGGAGTTGGTGGGGGGCGACTGGCAGCTGGTGTCCACCGTGCCGGGCGAGCTGGTGGAAGGGTTCAGGAAGCCGTACGCCGTGATGACGGGGCTGCTGGCGGAGAGGGAGGGCGTGATCAGGCTGATCCTCATCTCCAACTGCAGGGGCGCGTGGGACCTGGTGTGGCTGTCGTACGACGTCGCGCGCGCCGAGTGGCGGTGGGTGCCCGTGCCGGAGTGGGGCGGCGCCAAGGGCCTCAACATGGCCGGCATCGCCGTCTCGTCCACCTTCTCCCGCCTCTGGCCGGAACCGCCGGCGCCGGCAATCTGTCGCTGAATCGAACCGATCGTACGTGTTGCCCTGTGTTGATCTGTACAGTAGAGGCAGCGTGGGGAATTATTGTTCATGGCCTCCGACGATCACGCCAAGTGGTGCCCGTGCCGTGGGGCCGTCGCGCAGTTCGACATGATCCTGCGTAATAGCTTCCCCGATGGATGCCGACAGGTGATGGCGTTGAGTGTGTTAGATAAGGCGTGGTGTGTGCGTGTGTGGTGCTCCCGCCCATTGTTCATAAACTCTGATCGCCATGTACGTAGAGTAATCTTGGCGTGTTATCCTCTGTCGACCAAGAGAGAACGGCAGTGCTGATATCTGTAATTAAGTTACTTCCAGATCGAGTAAATGCAGGGCTTGGTAATCATGCGACATTCTGAAGCCGTGATTATACTCCAGTTTGACAGAGTATGTGTTTTCAGTGGAGGGGATTTTACTGGGGGAAACTACAGTCACTTATAGAGGGGGGAGATAGAGGCAATAGCACTGGTGATATACTTGCGCTCCACGTGCAAAATCATACAACAACTTGAAAAATGGGGTCTGTCGACCAAGAGAGAACAGCATTAGGCCCTCATAAGGCAACGTCATTCTCGCGTCAAATGGGGGAGGTTTCTGGACTGTTCGACGCCTATTACGTTGACATGCTGAACGCCACATCTTGTGTGTGATGATGCAGAATATTGAGAAGGACTAGGCGGAGAAAACTGGTCACAGGCAGCTTGTGCTGCACCTGTACCGGCGGTACGAGCAGGGCGTAAGCGCGACAGTTGAAGATGTAAGTGGTGAAGAGGATGTGTGGTTTTGGCGTCCGAATTTAGGTGATCCGTCAACGTCCTCTTTAGCTTTTGCATAAAGCACAAGGGCGACGACCCGCGCATTTAGGCTTTGTTTATGCCTGGGGTTTATCCCCTGCTAATGGATAAAATCAAACACCAAGCAGAACAGCAAAAGTCCAACATGGATGCAAGCAGATTAAAGCAAATGTTAACAAGAAGCCGTCGCTCGAAAAAGCATGTGTCATTTGATCGAGGGAAATGCTGAAATCCCACGAGAAATGGGACAGATATCTTGACGATTTGAGAGGCAGATCAATGGATTCATCTGGCTAATATTGCACGCACGTAGTACATGCAATTTGGCCCCCTCGGTCCTATATGTACATGCGATTTGCTATTTGGGTGGCCGTATCATCCCACCACTTGAGAACTGGCAACCAAATGATGGCCTCACATGTCTCTGCAACTTTGCCCTCTCGGCTCTCGGTCAGCCGCTGCTGCGTTTCACAATGCTCCTCGCGTCATAATCGAATCGGACCGAAAGCGTCAAAAGTGAGATCAGACTGTAAGTTTGATACGGTTCGGAGCTTTGCAATGGCGAACACTAAATCGGTCGTCGGATCACTTGATGTGTGGTACTGTACTGTGGTAGTGTGGTGGCAACAAGAGACTGTGCTACCGAATCGTAGTTCTCTGGCTCTTACCCGTTGGATCTGCTTCACACACTCAGTTTGCTACTAGCTTCTCTTTCGATAACTTCAGTTGATTCTAGCCAAAACAAAACCAGGAACCTAGCATTTCACATGGTAAGCTTGAGAGCACATGCGCAAGGGCATTATGCGACAGCACGGTAGTAGTCTACGCATCGAGGTAATCACAACAATGGTTGAATTTCCTCCACAATGGTGTTCCGGCCTTTCCAGGCCGGTTGTCAAAATTTGCTCACGTTACAAACTAACAATCACCTAGATGCAGCTCACTGTTACAAACTTGAAGAAACCGTGGATGGTTCCTTCAACATTATTTCTGATCAATTGTGACCATTCTCATGTCTTATGGCTTCCCGAAGAAGGTTGATGGATCTATTGAATCGGAGATGATTCCGATGGCCAGCTCTCAGTTCCAGTTGTTTCACCCGCAACAGTTCCATTTGGTTGCTCCACCAATACATCAGTAGCCGCCTCAGGTTCCTTGAGCGGCGTGGTTTCTGCTTCCTCTTTCGCAGACATCTCCTTTCTGAGATCCTCCGTGGCCAAGCTTGAGAATTGCTTGTCCAACGATCTTGCAGCTCCTAGCCACGCAAGCACGATGACCAAAAGTATGCCACCAAGGTAGGGTGTTGAATTTGCTAAAGAGCCGAATATCAGGATCAAGAACTGCTGGATCAGCGCACCGCCGGACTTGCCTAATGGGTTGCACACAACATCAATGGCCGCCTTTCCCTTCAACTGCAAGCAGATGGAACAAAATTTTAGGAATATAACAGTGGGTTGTGAACTGAGCTACACAAACATGGCCCTAGAGCAAGCCAGAAAGTGTTTAAAGAGAAAATGGAATGATCTTCACCATACTTGACTATTATTGAATTCCTAAGGCTGCTCATGGCAAAGAATTGCACTTGTTGAAGTAATTACAAGTTCACCACAAATGAATAAAACCACGTTTTGCAGCAGGAAAACACAGGGTCATCCTCTGATACAACTACAGGGTCATGGAAAGTTATGTATGACACCTAAGTAACATGCTTAACAAAGATATATCACCATATGCATCCACTGAGAAAACTAAAAGAAATCAGGTTGCCATTCTAACTTCAGCATGCTACCGGCGTATGATTGTGCATAAACTATTTTCTAATATATTATACATATCAATCAAAAATTTGCCAGAGATTTTTATAATATGCAATAGCAATGCCAATATATATCTATGAAGCAACCAATTAACATACAAAAAATTACAATAAAATCACACTAACAAAAATGCAATCTGGAAGAATGAACCAACCTTCATATCTCCATCCAAAGGAATATAGGCCATTTCCTTGCACGGATCAAATAAACTGTACTTTGCACTCTTGCTAAATATGTTCTGCAGTGCACCCACATAAACAGCTGCAAGAAGAGGCGTCATACCCATTGTGGCAAGCATGGGAGTCAGTGGTTGCCCAAACAAAATCAGAGAGAAGAAACCAACACCAGTGACCAACAAAACAGTGGGGGTGATCATGGCAGCCACTCCCCAGCCAAATTTCTGGAATATAATACGGCCTAACAGCATCATCGTGAAAGTTGCAATTCCGGTTGCGGTAGAGAAATCACCCATGAAAGATGAGTATTCATTTGGACTAGGGAACTGTCAAAATGAATAGGGAAAGTATTACTGAATTGAAAAGGTTAAAGGAATATAACAGTCTGCAAAGAAGAAAAACAGAAGGTGAAAAAATCACCTGTGCCTTGAGCTTTGATTTCCATGTGACTTCCACAAGATTGATACTAATGCCGTATGCTACCACTAAAGTAGCAAGGTCCCTCACATACTTCGACGAGACCAGAACTTTCATACTCTCTTTCATGCTAAGCTTAGGTTTGTTCTGTTGAAACGACCATTATGAGATTATGTAAAGTAGTAATAAAAAGGGAAGCATATTCAACTATTATACTGACCTTTTTCTTCTTGTGATCAGACTTCGGAAGAGAAGGGTCATTCAAAACAAGTTTGTTCACCCCCCAATAGATGGAAGAAATGACAAGCCCAAGAAGTACCACTATACCCATCATTCCTTTCAAAGATACTTCCCAACCATCAACTCCTGGACCCATTGTCTTCCGCAAATTTGAGAAATATTTAACAGTACGCCCAGAAAAGATGAGGGCAATATTTGCCCCAAGGCCAAATAGAGGGTAGAATTCTTTTGCTTCATCAACTGTGGTGATCTGAAAAAGATGGAATCAACTCAGTTTGAGTATGAAGGACTATCATTTATGAGAAAGCTAAAAAAAATGTGAAATTAGGATTCTTCAGCAGTCCGTTCTCTAACTAAAGGCAACAATACATACACCAAGGTCGGCGCAAGAGTGTACTGACAAGTACTACTGTCACTGTGAGCTGCTATGCTTCAGCCCCTCCTCCACCTCACCACTCAGGCCGTTGGGACTGACTAACAATATCTAATAAAAAAGCAACTCTAGGAAATGGAACTAACCACCAGATTATTTTCTATGACAACAGCGGCCAATCCTCATGCCCATTCTGTGGAGTGTCTGGTTACAAAACTACGGTGCTGTCTTCAGACGCACAACTCCCTTACTACCTACCATGTAGGTTCATAGACTCGGATTCAGACATCAATCTGTAATTTCTAGCTGAATAACTCTGTCTTGCTAACGCGCTCTGAAAGACTCCCATTTAGGGATCTTTCAATGACACATACAGCAGAGCAGAATGTTTCAGATATGGAACCAATAACAGGTTCACAAGAAAAGTCATCAAAGTGTGACAACTTTACCATTGAGAGTATGAGAACTGAATGTGACACTGCAGCATACATCGGCATATATGCAATACAAATTTGTTCCATCGTAGAGCATGGTTATTTGACCAAGATCTTCATACATTACCTCTGTCATCCCCTTTTGTAGACGTAAGATCAGTTCACTTATTTTTACCAAGTTTCAGTATGATTGCCCTAATTGTCTCCAAACAAAATGCAGTTAGTGCATGCATCAGATACGAGCATGCTGGCCACCCTTTCCGGGAAGAAAAGTAGACATAATACAAAAGTACATTAGGTTTACTCAAGACTACATTTCTCGTCATCATTTATCTCAAAATGAGTTAGAAAGTGTTAATAATATCCAGCCGAGTGTTATGAAAAACTGATATTCACAATCAGTAGTAGATGACTGAAAACAACTCAAACATAATGAGTTAGAAGTATTCACAACCACATATTAGGTTTACTCAAGACTACATCACTGCATTACTCGTCATCATTTGTCTCAAAATGAGTTAGAAGTATTCACATGCAGTAGATGACTGAAAACAACTCAAACATAATGATTCAGGGAAGCTAGCAATCATGCAGCTGGGCATATTAATATCAGAAAGCAACAAGCACCTAGACCTCATCCATCCAATAGCTTGAGCCATAGAATGCAATGCGAAATGCTACAATGCTACAATGCAGGACCTACACAATACTTTCAACAAAGCCGTCATAGCCATTGTGAAAGAGAGAATAGTTTTCCTCTCTACGTTTAGTTGTCAAAAAACAACCAAACCATCCGGTTAAAATAAATAGTACTGGCTATATATCAACGGTCAAAACTAAACATTGCCTGGATATTAACGAGGGGATTTATACAAATTCCAAGGTTGAGCGAGAAATCCAAAGAGGCCGTTACCACTCACCTGGTTGGCAAAACCCCAGAAGAGGACCGAGACGACGACGCTGCCCCAGAGCTCAGCCATGACATAGAAGAGGCAGAAGCTCCAAATCCTGAGGATGGCGACGGGCCCAAGGAAGCTGGGGCCAAGCGCCGCAAGAAGCCTGTCGGCGAGCGCAGTGGGGTGGATGACGTCCCGGAGCGGGTAGAGCACGAAGCCGAAGAGGCCGAAGAATGCGATGAAGGGGAAGATGACGGCGTAGAAGAGCGCCTCCCGGGAGAGGACGTCGGAGAGCTTGGAGTAGGCGAGCATGAAGCCGATGGCCATGGGCAGGTTGACCCAGGTCTTGAGGAAGGGGATGATCTCGGCGCTGCTGCCCTTGGCGGTGACGACCAGCACGTCCTTGGTGTCCCGCAGGATGGTGTAGTTGAAGAGGATGCAGAAGAACATCAGCCCCAGCGGCACGATCTTCTTCAGCGTCGGCAGGCCCACGCCGAGCAGCTTCTTGGGCTGCGGCGCCGGCACCGCCGCGGCCGCCGCCGCGCTGCAGGAGACGCCGGCGCTGGCGGTGGGCCTCCGGTTGAGGAGCCCGTAGCTCAGGACGGAGGCATGCGAGGAGGGGAGCCTGGACGCGAGGAGCGGGGATTGTGGAGCGGCGGCGGGCCTGGAGGTGGAGAGGGACGCGCGAGTGGCGACTCGTAGGCGCGGGAGGGGGAGGCGTGGCCCGGCGCGGAGGGAGAGGCCGGGCTTGGCGCTGAGGAGGGCGAGCGACTCCATGAGTGGCGGCGCGCGCTGTGCTCTGGTCGGCTCGCCTCCGCCGCCGCTTCCTCGGCCGCTCCAAGAAGCGGATTGGGGAGAAGGGGGAAGGTGGGGAGGGAGGGAAGTGGGTGTCGAGCTTGGGACTTGGGAGTAGTGTATAAAAACGATGGCGCATCCACATGCCGTCCGGATCGGCCGTGGGTTCTTGTGCCGGAGACGATCGTGGCCGTTGGTTTCGGGGTTTGGGGTTGGGGTTGGTGTGGGTGGAGGGAGGAACGGGACAGCGCCGAGCGGCCGCCGCACGCGGTCAGCTGCGGCCGAGCTCGAGCACTGGACCGGACCACGTGGGATTTGTTTCAGCGCAAAAGGAGGATTTCTTGCACTACTTTTCCAGGTTACCTTCGAGTGAAACGTGCATCTAACATTTTTTTTTGACATGTGCATCTAACAAAACTTGGTCCGAAAGAACGTGGAGAATGTATCCTACTCCCTCCGTTCCAATTTAATTGACTTCTATTTGTTCAACACGTGTAGATACATCCACATGTGGACAAATGAAAGTCAATTAATTTGGAACGGAGGGAGTACCAGCGAATTGGTGCGTCTGGTGTACCGGTTTCGGTTGAGCAACTAAAAAGTTTTCACAAAATCTGAAAGAATAATAAGACATTGACACAATACGAATACACATGGTCACAAAAATTCATGTTTAAATTTGATACAGAACCTGGACTGAGAAAATGACAAATTTGTTATCAATAATGATAATGGCCAAATTCAAAGCCCACTTTGTATTTTGACACTATTCATGTCGGATTTGTCTATTATTTATCTTGACATGTGTTATGAATTCCGATTTAAAATTGTGTGACATGTTTGAAAACATGCTAGCTGGTCAACCGAACGTTGGATGCACCGGGTGCACCAATTCACTGTGTGCGTAGGATACGTTCTCATATCTCTATTCACCTATTCTCTTTGTTCCAAATTATAACATGTTTTAGATATTTTAATATGGACAAGATACTGATTAAAATGAGTGAATCTATACATTGAAACGCGTATAATACATCCGATTTGGGAAAAGGCTAAAACATCTGATATTTTGGAACAGAGGTAATATTAATGAGAAGCGTTTTTGACAGAACTTTTACTTGAGTAAAGTGCACACGCCGTTCTAAATATATTGAGATTTCAATTTGAATAATTTAGTCCTAATGTATCGTAATTGAGTAATTCATCGTCCTAATTAACCAGCCCGTCATTAATTCGGATGTGGTAGTTTGACCGCATCCATATTGACAATAGGCATACCCTCCTCATATGAATTGTTATTTTTGCAATTCGTCATTTTTATAAACTTCATATCTATCCAGCAGTGCCTACATCGGCTATTTTCGTGTTCGTCCTCCTCACCTCAACGAGACAATCTTGTCTGCATCTTCCCTCAACAGCAGCATCGGCCATTGCGTTGGTGCCACCGCTGCTCTTGATATGCGTGAGGTGCCCAGACTTGCCTGCATCTGCCTCAACAACACCATCGGCCATTGCGCAGGTGTCACCGTCGCTCTTGATATGCGTGAGGTGCCCAGACTTGTCTGCATCTACCCTCAACAGCACTATCATCCATTGCGCTGGTGCCACCGCCGCTCTTGATGTGCGTGAGGTGCCCAAATGTGTCTGCATCTGCCCTCAATAGCACTATCGTCCATTGCGTTGGTGCCACCGCCGCTCTTGACGTGTGTGAGGTGCCCAAACTTGTCTGCATCTGCCCTCATTAGCACTATCATCCATTGTGCTGGTGCCACCGCCGCTCTTGATGTGTGTGAAGTGCCCAGACTTGTCTGCATCTGCCCTCAACAACACCATCAGCCGTTGCGTTGGTGCCACCGCCCAGACTTGTCTGCATCTGCCCTCAATAGTACCATCGGCCATTGTGCGGGTGCCACCACTGATCTTGATTTGCGTGAGGTGCCCATACTTGTCTGCATATGCCCTCAACAGCACCATCGACCAATGGTCCACTTTATTCTCCTCTGCCACGTCTAAGGTCCTGCTCAATGGGATCTCAGCGAAGACTATCTATCACGGTCTTGGGCTGCGCCAAGGCGACCCTCTTTCGCCCGTGCTATTCAACATCGCCATTGACCCACTTCACAGGGTGCTTGAGTTAGCCACTCAGTCAGGGCTGCTCGACCAACTTCCGGGTCACGTCCCTACCCCGCGCATCTCCATGTATGTTGACAACGCGGCAATCTTCCTGGCTCCGCTTGTTGAAGATGTGGCAAACCTCACTACTATTCTTAATTTTTTTGGGAAGGTCACTGGTCTGGTCACTAGTGTGGCTAAAAGCTCCATCGTGCCTATTCGTTGTGCTGACATCAACTTGCCGGCTATCCTTGCTGACTTCCCCGTGACAGTCTCCACATTCCCCATCAAATATTTGGGTCTCCCGTTGTCCTTGGGATGACTCGAGCACGCGGACCTGCAGCCATATGTGGACAAGATTGCCTCCCGGCTTAACCCTTGGAAGGGAAAGCTCATCAACCGCGCTGGATATGATGCCCTAATAAAATCGATTCTTACATCCATGCTTATCTTCCTGCTGACTGCACTCAAAATCGACAAAGCCACCATCAAGGCCATTGACAAGCTAAGGCGCGGAATGCTCTGGGCTTGAAGCGATAAGATTACCGGCGGTAAATGGAAAGTCAACTGGTCCATGGTGTGTCGCCGCAAGGATCTCGATGGTATGGGTATTCTTGACCTGGACAAATTTGTTAGAGCTTTGCAGCTCCGTTGGGTCTGGTATGAGTGGAAAACGCCTAAAAAGCCCTGGATTGGTCTAGAAACCCCTAATGATGAAGCTGATTGAGACATCTTTGTTGCTGCCACTTCGGTTACTTTGGGCGAATGGGCACACATGCTACGTTCTAGTCCTCCTCATGGCTTCAAGGCTCATCGCCGAAATCGGTGGCACCTCTAATTTTTACGGCGTCGAAGCGCAAGAACCGCTCCGTTATGATGCCATGCTCGACCAAAAATGGATCACCGATCTCAACATGGATGCCTTCATCATTGAGCACATCTCGCAATTCGCCTCACTTTGGGAGGTGGTCCATGCCTTGATCCTGTCCTCGGGACTGAAGATGCAATCACTCGGACCCTCTCTAGTGATGGGACCTGTTCTGCGGGTTTTGCTTATCATGTGCAGTTTGCCGGATCCATGGCTTGCTCCTTCAAAAACGATCATCTGGAAGACCTGTGCCGCTCCAAAATGTCGATTTTCCACTTGGCTGGCGTTGCAGAATCGCCTCTGGACCTCAGATCGCCTACCCACCAAGGGTTGGCCGCACCAACCAACGTGCCAGCTATGCAAATGCCAACCTGTAACTGCCTAGGCCCATTCTCTTTGAATGTCGCTACTACAAGCGCATTTGGACGGCATCCGCGACCTAGCTCTCGTGTGCATCCCTTGTGCTATGCATGGGCTATGGACGGCCAACGGTGCTGCAATACTGGAATGCTCTTTTCCACCTCCCAGTGTAACTCTCCCAAGGGACTCAAGACAGCCATCATCCTAATTGCTTGGGAAATTTGGAAGGAGATGAACGCAAGGTTCTTCACTAACAAATCAACCATGCCAATGGTCCTCATGCTGAAGATCAAAGACGAGGGCAAAATTTGGATTCTTGTTGGGGTGAAAAAGTTGTCGAAGCTCACTGGAGACTAGGATCTCGATCTTTTCCTTTTCAGTTTAATTGGCTAAGGCCTTTTTGTTGGATGTATGCCCAAAAGGTAATGTATTTATACATCTGATTCATTAATTATGATTTGTATTCTCTATGCTATAACTGTGGTGGCTCCTGAATACGTGATTCAGAGGAAAGCTCACTCGCACGTGTAGGGATTATGAACACGTAAAATATACCCTAGTTCTTTTACGGACTAATTTGTTGAATGCTTGATGACTGTGCTTTCCTAGTCATGGACATTGTTTGTGTCAGCATCAATGAGTGACATATTATTGGATAATAATATAGCCGGGTAGACCCAAGTTTTGGTATGCTAAGAGATTCCGTTAAAATGTCTTTTTGTCCTTAGCTTTATCATAGTAAGGTTAGTATATAACATGTCCTGCAACCATGAGGTTATTAGGGTTATGCATACTGGAAAAATTACTTTGGTATTGTCAATCGCCACAGCCGTAACTGGGTGGCCAAAATGGCAGTCACTGGGTGATTACCAAGTATTAAAAGGTATCCAATATGTTCTGCAGACAATGCATGGTGAAGTTACACCATGTGGGATATCATAATACGGAACGAGTAAAGGGAACTTGCTGGTTAACGAGATAGACAAAGATGTAATGAATCAATGAGAGATTCATGGTGTCATCCACGGATCTATAACTCGGGCGAAGTTTTGGTATCGCGAGTAATGGGAATGATATATTAAATAGCCAACAGGTTCAACAGAGTGTCTTTGCATAACGGTAGCAGTTATTCTGGTCGTCCTCGCATCTAACCCTGGCTGGTGATTAGATGAGCACATCTAATTATAGCTACACGTTATCGAACCTGTAGGGTGGACACGCTTAAACTAGGATTGGTTAGTTGTGTATATTGGTTGGTCTGGAACATAGAGAGAGTATCACCGGAATAGTATCTGCGTGATGGATATGGTTATATCAGAGAGATTGCATTGTGATAGAAGTTGCTATCACGGTCGGATTTATTCCGAGGGTTTATAAAGGATGAAAATATTTATCCAGATAATTTTGTAAAAGTGTTTTACATTTGGAATTTCGGATCATGTAAAAGTGTTTTATATGATAAGTAATAAATTTATGGGAATTTTCTGTAAAAGGAAAATATTCATTTGGAATTAATAAGACAAAATAATTATTTGATTAATTAATTAATAATTGGAAAAATATAAATAAATTGGAGCACCATGGGGGCTACCAAGATGGGCCCTAGGGGCCCACCAAGGTAGCCGTACAACCATGTGGTGGTGGTTGGCCAAGGCGCCCACCAGCCAAAACCCTAATGGGCCTTGCGGCCCATGGGGGGAGGCGGCGGCAGCCAAGGACGGCCGGCCTAGGGTGGGGCCCACCCAGTGACGGCGGTGGTAGAGGAGGGAGGGGAGGCGAGTTGGAGTCCCACTTCAACTCCTCCTCCCTAACCGAATTGGGCAAGGGGAAAACTTTCCCCTTCCCCAAGTTGACTTGGACTAGGAGAAAGCTTTTCCCTTCCCCAAGTCCCTCCAATGTTGGGCCATCTATATAAACCCCCACCCCCTCCTATTTGGAGACACACAATTGTGACGCAAGTTGAGACAAGTTCTCTCAAGTCTAGATCTCTTCTAGTTGGATTAGAGGAACCTCTAATTAGAGGCAACCTATCCGATTAGACTAGATCTAATCTCTCTCTCTCTTTCTCATGTGTTGAGATCTCCACCTTCATATACACCAGTAGTGCTTCAAGCTTGGACGACGAAGCCCTGCTGAACCTTTCCCGGCGTACATGTGCAAGCTCTCAGAGGGGTGATCTGTCGGATCCCAACGGTTGACCCTCACGCTGTTGGATCAATGTGACAAGGCAAGGAGAAGAGGACGTCGGCATCTCTCTACCAGGCTTGGTTGAGCGAATCAGCGACAGGCTACATCGACTACGCCATCAACACTTTTTCCACAACTTCGGTGTTGGTAACGTGTTTTATCTAGATCTTTGGATCTTCGTATTCGCATGTATCTTCATAGTAGATCTTGGCAGTTGTTGCGTAGCTATACGGAAAATTTTAATTTACCATACACGCAACCCAACAGTGGTATCAGAGCGATCTATGCGTAGATACATGATTTGATCTAGAGCACATGTTGTGCGGGCGCCGCATAAGTTTGTGCGGGTATGTTATTGAAGTCTTTTCTTCTAACATTCAAGTTATTTATGTTGCTTCCCAATATGCAGTCTTGTCTTGTTTCCAACGGCATAGTAATACTTTTATGTTTGCTTCTCCTATATTAATATAAATGGAAAATATTTTGCCGCGTTTAAAACAACAACTAAAGTGTGCAAATTGAAAGGATTTGCACTAAACTGACCAAATCTCAATAATTGTAATGCCATGACTGCACTCATTCTGGCCAACTTTTCATATCAATGTTGTGCACTGGTGAGCCTGGATTAAAACATAAGACAGGTCGATTTTCCTTTTGGGCTAGGGCCTTTGCAATTCCCCTTCATTTTCTTGACCCACCAATGCGGCCCATCTGCCCAAGTGCTTGGTTCCTAGACGATATCTCATGTGGAAGGCCGGGCTGGAGCCTGGGATGGTCTCCACTTGACTTATGATGGTATGACCTCAAAAAAATTAATCGGGTGATTTAGTGGCTAGGAATATGATTAGGTTAAATTCTATTATTGGGGTGCATTGCTCCATGTTTATGATCAGGAAAAAACCTTGTTTGTTGGTGATTTTGCGGGGCATGTCATGTTTTTAGAATCCAACACACTGATAGCATAGAGAAAAAGGAAGTTTAAAAAAATCCTTTTTGCAGCAAACTCAAGTGAGCCACCAGAGAGGAAAACAATGAGTAGGTACGAGTGTCCGCACCGACTCCATCACTTCGGACAAAACACTTTCGGTAAAGAAGAGGTGCACGCCAAACAAACGTCCACATTCAGACAAGAAAACACAAAATATCTAGAGGTGAAGAGACATCCCCACGATCTAGCCCGGATTTCTTTCCAAGGCCAAGATTCTCCACATTACCTCACTAGTCTAGAAAAGATCCATAGAGGCCATAGAGTTTTCAATATTGGTTTCGAACTCCATTTGTGAGATTGTGATTTCATTAATCATTCATATTATCGCGCGACTATGATACTATTGATATGATTTCAATTATGATATATATATATATTGTGCCTTCTCTCCCACACACAAGTAGTTCATCTCGACATGGGGGATGTAGGGGATTTTGTAAGATATAGATATTTCTAGTACTTATTTTCTATGTGTGTGGATTATTTGATTGCTGATTGGGCGGTTGTTTATGCATGGTGTATCTAATGAGTGCTGTGAAATTTAAGGGCTCATGCAACAATATATATTGACTTATATGTGTAAGCATCCATTGTTTAGCGAACCCACAATCTTCATGTCACATGTATCAGTATCAAAGAGATATGAGGAGCACGGGAATCCCGGGCCCGTAATGCGTTCGCTCAGTCTATCGATCTTAATCACCAAGCCAACCTTGGAATGTGGTAAAAGAAATGAGGAATAGTCAATCAATTCTAGAATGAATTAATTTGGCTACGAAAGGGGGTGGCTTGCTTACCATGTGTCCATGCACTTAGTATCACACTCTATTTGTCTGAATAGCACATCTATGCATTATCATGAACCAGTATCTAACTATCTATCGCGCTTAAGCATCTCATTTCTAGGGTATCTCGTATCGAGTGATTTAGTGGCTAGGAAGTATGATTAGATTAACATGTATTATTGGGGTGCATTGCTCCATGTTTATAATCATGACAACTCTCTGTTGTTGGTGATTTCTTTGGGAGATGTCATATTTTCAGAATCCAACACACCGACTGCATACAAAAAATGAAGTTTTGACAAATTTTCCTTTTTGGAGTGAACTCAAGTGAGCCACCAGAGAGTGATCAACTCCGTCACTTAAGACAATAATACTTTAGGTAAAGGGGAGGTGCACATCAAACAAAGCGTCCACATTCAGACAAGAGAACATAGGAGATCCAAAGGTGAAGAAGAATTCACCTCAATCTATCATGGATTTCTCCGCCAAGTACTTAAGATCTGCCACATTACCCCGCTAGTCTACGCCGCCATAGCAAGGACCCATAGATACCATAGATTTCCAATATTGGTTTTGAACTCAATTTGTGAGATTGTGATTTCATTAATCATTCATATTATTGTTACGACTATGATACTATCGATATGGTTATATGTATTGTGCCTTCTCTCCCACGCACGAGTAGTCCACCTCGACATGGGAGATGTAGGAAATTTTGTAAGATATATACGTTTCTATTGTTTATTTTCTATGTGTCTGAATTATTTGATTGCTTATATATTGTGAGTTTGTTTATCTAAGGTGTGTCTAATGTGTGTTGTGCAATTTAAGGGCTCATGCAACAATATCTATTGGCTTATGTGGGTAAGCATGCATTGTTTAGCAATTCCACAATCTTCATGTCACATGTATTCATATCAAAGATGATATGATGATCACGGGAAGCCTCGAGCCAAAATTCGTCGGCTCAATCTATCGATCTTAATCACCAGCCATCCCTTGGAATGTGGTAAAAGAGAGGAGGAGAATATAGTCAATCAATTATGAAATAAAGTAATTTGGCTATTAAAGGGTGACTTGTCTACCATCTGCTCATGCACTTAACATCACACTCTATTTGTCCAAATAGCACACCTATGTATTATAATGAACCAATATATCTATCAAGCTTAAGCATCTCATTGCAAAAAAAAATGCATCTTCAATTTCCTATGTTTTATTTACTCTAGCACAAGTGTTTACAATCTCTCATCAATTACTCATCATCGTCGTATCATCAAAGCTTTGTAGAAACATATACAAAGTCAATTTACTTGATAATTCTGACAGCTCCAGTGTGACTGAAATGTCTACAAATATAACATTATCCCCTCGTTGGATCGATATTAAACTACATACTTCCCGAGAAGATATGCTTCAAGTAAGCGTGTGCACTTGCAGGTCATATAAAAAAACACATAAATAAAATTCAAGTTAATAAAACATTCAACTCTGTACATTATTATTGCTATGTCAGGCCACAGAGTATTGCGGCGCATCAATATTCATATGGATAATGAAGTTGGACATAGGTCAAAGAACGTATTGTCGAAAGAAACATTCTTACTAGTGAATGATTGCACCGACAAACAAGTACCTTCAACACACAATCACGCCCACTACAACACAAAAAGAACTTCACTAGAAAATTAGCATAAAAAAGTTCAGTGAAATACAATATGGGATCTAGTTTGAAAGAAATCGGCACAAAAACGCAATGGTGAAATAAATTGTAATTTGGATGCAACATTCAAGATTGTTTCAGTTTGGTTTTTTTTTAAAGAAAATACCATGTGCCCTTATCCCTCCCAAAAGTAGTGCTACTTCTAAAACTATCCTCTCGCAATGCAACACATCGAACGATCTAGGTGTGGTATCGAGGCAACCCCATATAACTTCCACAAAGCGTATTTTTTTGAAATTCATATAACTTGACCTAACTCTCATTCCATAAGAAAGGGTTACATAGTTTACTCCCAATGTCGAAGTACTGATGTAAAACACAAAATAAGTTGCTTACAGTTCTAGGCAAAACAAAATTTATATTGAGTGAAACAACAAAATCTAGTTAACAATGTCTTCGTTTCTCCTCCTATTTCATTTTTCCAGTTGATTGTATCTTTTTTCTATGCAAGATAAAATTTAGGTGCGGAATTTAATTTATAACAAGGTAAATTAACATTGATGTTTTGTATAACTCATTCTAGATTGTTCATTATCAGCTAATTCCATGGACAATCCAGTGTTGGTATCACTGGACAAATTCTATAGCTTAATGATGGCGTGAATCACATGTTCGTTGGGGGACCCCAAGAGGAAGGTATAGCGTAGCGGCAATTTTCCCTTGATACAAAACCAAGGTTATCGAACCAGTAGGACTTGGAGAAGGCTCCAACAAGGTGTCCCCCTCCCCTGGCGCTAGGAGGTTAACGCGGACCTGCACACAATCACAAATAAACCACTTTGCCCCAACGAAACAGAGAGGTTTTAAATCTCTCCGGCTTGCTGAACACAAAGAATTAAACTTATGTGTGGAAAATAATATGAAAGCAAAAATGACCAGCGAGCAAATGACTTGGAAAAGCTATGAAAACGGTTGTGAGCAATATAGGAAAATAGGACCGGGGTCCACAGTTCACTAGTGGTGTCTCTCCGAAAGATAAACATATTGGGTAAACAAATTATAGCTGGGCAATTGACAAAGCATGGGCGCATAACAATACTATCATGACACAATATAGTTCACCGTTTCATTTAATATGTGCATTACGTCAAAATACATAGACCGTCATCCAACTGCATCTATGACTAATAATCCACCCCGGATCGCTATCCAGCATGTCACCCGAAAGTATTAAGTTGCAAGCAACGGATAATTGCAATAAGCATGGTGCATAATGTAAGCAATGAAAACAACATAAAGAAGTAAACACCGATGTTTTACCCCTAGTAGCAACATCACATCTCTAGTATTAATCGTTTCTGTCTACTCGAACTCAGACAAAGAGAGGCATGAACCTACTATCTAGCATAAATACTCCCTCTAAAGATACTAGCAATTACTTCGGCCAAAGAATACACAAGCATCGAAGAGCATGCAAGATCATAAATAAAACATATCATAGATAAACTGAACAAGAGTGTCATGATTCCACAATTCATCGGATCCCAGCAAACACAACATGTAGCATTACATAAAGATGATCTTGATCATGTTAGGCAGCTCACAAGATCTAAACAATTGAGTACAAAGAGAAGAGACAACCATCTAGCTACTGCCATGGACCCGTAGTCCCGTGGTGGACTACTCACGCATCACTCCGGAGGCAGGCATGGTGGTGTAGATGCAGGGACGGAGCCAGCACTCAGTATTCGAGGGGGCATAATCAAGTTGGAGGGGCAAAATGGCTTAGAACTGCTAATTATAAGCTTGAGTATAAGAGAGTTTATGAAGGAAATCAAATTGTTGGGGATGGCTAAGCCCCTGCCCCTCCCCCTTCCTCCGTCCCTATGTAGATACCTCCGGTGATGATCTCCCCCTCCGGCAGGGTGCCGGGAAGAGCTTCAGAACCCTTCCGAACTAGGGTTTCCGACGGCGGCGGCCTCAGACGTATTTATGGAAAAGTGTTCGGGTCCCGAGGGTTTTCGGAGGAAATAGAATTTATAGGCGAAAGAGGGGCTCTGGAAGCTTCCGGAGGCGCCCAGGTGGGGCCCAGCCGTGGCCAAGCCCTAGGCCGTGGCCAGGTGGCGTCTGGTCCCTGTGGCCCCCCTGCAGGTGTCCTCCTAGTGCAGTCTTTGTTTCCATGTAAAAATAATTCATGTAAATTTTCAAGCGATTTCGAGAAACTTTCCCGACTAGCTTTTCTGAAACAAAAAGACAGCAGAAAACATGAACTGGCACTGGGCATCTTGTTAATAGGTCAGTTCCAGAAAATATGCCAAAATGATATAAAAACATTATAAAAATATGTGGCAATGATATATAACTAGCATGGAACAACCAAAAATTATAGATATGTTTGAGACGTATCACTTAATTGTATAATTTCATTAGCTGAGATAACTCTTACCATAGGACATGTATGAGTGTGCCCACGAGTTGAACTTACCAAATGATAGGACCAATGTAATACACTATATATATCATATCATATGTACTCAAGCCCAAAAATATCAAATATACAATATAAACAGAAACTAGTTGTATGTTTGCATATTATCTAGCTAATAGTAAGTATGAAACAACAAAAATACTCTAAGCTATCTTGTTTTCTAAACCTAATCCAAGATGCCCATGGAAGTAGCTAGATGTATATTAACGAATAAAAATAAATGAAAGCTAGCATAAAATTAGCGTTAATTTTTTTTTGCATAACAATTAATAATAACTTAGTGTCTTGGGTTCGTGAATACGAAATTCTGCTCAAGCACAAGAGTATAATTGATGTATTTCAGAAAAAATTATTAAACAACAACAAGAAGGAAGCCATTGATTCTTTAGACTAAAATAGTAACACAAACAAAAAATAAAACTAGAATAGAATGTCCATCACCCATAATAAAATGCAAAATAATAATGATATTGTGTGCTTTCAAATTGTTTGATAGCAGTAGTCTACATAATTTTAGTTCTACATAGGCAATCAACGAGTCATATATTTCATCCAGTCATGAAATGACAATTCAGTTCCTATAAGCTACAAATATTCATAAAATGTACTGAATAAGTGTATAGTGTTTTCCAAGTTGAAACCTAGTTTAGCATAGAAAAATATTTAACATGTATTTAGTTAATTAGTTGCATACACTCGTGGAACTTAAAGTACAACTTTGAAGAATTGTGGAGTATATTTTCCTAAATTGGTGCAACTTTGTTTGTATGAAAATAAATTTTATTATTGGCTGATTACATTGTACATCATTTTAAAGATATAAAGGCCAAATTATAGCTGAACTTAAGCTACTTTACAACCACCTCACATATCGTCACTTTTGATGTTATTACTAGCCAAAAAGATCTAAACTTCATCAAGATTTATTAAAATACATAAGTGACTAAAAAATATGGAAAGAAATTTGAATGCATTGCAGAGATGTAAGAGAAAAATTAATTGCGTCTATTATACAAAGACTTTTTCCCTTGTAGTGCACACCGTTGAAGAAATCCTGGTTCATTCCGCCTCTTTTGAGTACGTACTGAATTCGAATATTTGTGGCATCATAAAAGTCAGACCAAGACATGTCCAAAAAATTGTATATATAGCCTAATTGATGCGGAAATCCATATCGGGTCATGGATGCAGAGGCACACGCTGCTAAAAAACAATTTTGAAAATGTCAAAAAATTCAAATAAAAAATTCGGATATACTTCAAGACATTTATGTTAGCACAAAAAGTTCCGCGAAGAAAAGACATTTTTTATGACCTGTGTAAAAAGACAAATCCAGGCGCTCCAAAATGACTTTGTACGAGATATTTTTTTATTTTTTTGCACAGGTCACAAAAAATATCTTTTCTCCATGAAACTTTTTGTGCTAACACAAAATTTTCTGATGTATACCCCGAGATCTCACACAACATGACTACCATCAGAGAGCGACTACATGACTTGATCAACCATGCCCACCAAAACAAGCAGGTGAACTAGCAAAGAGCAAAAGGCGCTTAGTTTGCTGAACTATGTACCATGCCCTATTTCCCTATGGTGCTCATCTTTGATGAGTTATCAGACCAAGGTGGTCGACATGCAAAACTAGAGAATGAGGCATGCGGCATGTGCAGATTATAGCATTGCAACAGTGTAACAGAGAACAGATAAGCAAGCCAGCCAGGTAGAATTGTAGAAAGTATGTGAGGAAGTACAATATTACGAACAAAGAGCAAACTGCCCTTTAGCATGCTCAAATATGGAATAGCCACTTACAATATAGAGAACATATTTTCAGGCAAGCTTACTGTAGAGAACATATTTCAGATTGATTTAATTAACATGCTCCTACATGGCACTGGCTGGGATTACCCATGCATTGACTCCTCGTTGGTCCAAATTATGCACAATCGACGCACAAAATGACAGCAACGCAAAGGAGCATGCAATGACAGAGCCATTACTTAGCCACCAAACCATATCGTAAACCAAAAGAGCAACGCACATACACATAGATTCACTACCTACTTCAGTGTTTATACGAGTACATAACTAGGCATACATAAGCATGGTTAGCCGGCAAGTGGGTCGATTAAGAGGCACTAACTCTAGCATCCCTGTTACAAATAGCTAGCACACGCTCACCGGTTACCCCCAAGTGTTTCCTCTGGCACTTATTTTCAGATGTACAAAGCATAACCAATAATCGATGCGGCTACATCCATTATGGGTACAATAGGTTTATGCGGTGCCTGTGGTGCTCAGTTTCATCTGTACTAAAACATAACCAATAAACCTCTAAAAACATAACAAATAATTGACGCGGCTACATCCGTTAAGAGTATAATAAATAGGTTTATGTGTTACCTGTGGTGCTAGGAGCTATAATTGTCAAGTCTTTGACATGAAGAAGTATCAACTTGGTGGGCAGAGATGAATGATCGAGTGGCATATGCCCATGTGCAAGACATAGCATGGGAACCATATAGCAACTGAATGAAAAGAAGTTCAACAGTATGGCAACGATCGTGCCTAGAATCTTACTAGCAAGTTGGAAACTAAAACACTGAAATGCGGCAAAGTGATCGTATCTTCCAGGAAGAAAGAAAAACAATGCTTAGATACATGGCCTACTATCTGTTATATAAGAAAGATTTGTGAAGAAAAGTATTGTACTTTAAGACAAATCAATGCAACATGGAATTGGATATGTTGACTCTTCCCAGATGCAATTTAAACAAAAGGAAGCAGCAAAAAGAAAAATATGGCACCATAGGAGAACATACAATTATCGGCAGAGCAACACATACACATATAGACAGTAATAAGGTAACGATGTACTGAACAAGATATCAGTTTTATTGCAGTAAGTCGATGAAAAAGCACAGAGCTACTTCAGTATCTATACGATCGAGTAGGTAGCTAGGCATGGCTAAATTAAGCATATTTAGCCAGCACAGAGGGGGTGAATTAAGCGGCACGATCTCTAAGCTTCCCGGTTACAAAAAAGCACACCTCACTGCCTCATATACTACGGGAGATACACTCATAAGTAGCCGTAAACACACACATATACGTACCTACGTACTTGAGATCGAATAAGCATGCACAGCATGCAGCAGCGATCAATTCGGAGTATATATCTATACTAGTTCTTGCGGGCAGACCGGATTCATTCCCCGGCGAGCACATACGAGAGGTGGTACTCTTCAGGCGCAGGCGCGCAGTCATAGTCGTCATCGTCGTCGTCCCGTCCGTCTCGGCCTTCCTATGCGCTGGCCGCACCAGGCCTCACACGGCGCGGCGGCGTAAACGGCATAGGAGGCAATGCCGCCGTCTTGGACGATGTGGCTCATGACCTTGACGCCGGCGCCATGAGAAGCTAGCTTGAGTGATTCACGAGCTGCTTGAAGCTACGACCTAGGAGAGTTGAAGCAGCTGCAAGCTAGCACTGGTGGTACTGATGTGGCTGAGAGTGCTGTTGTTGGTGCTAATGCTAGCTGTGTGTTGGTGTGTGATATTTGCAGAGCATACCGTGTGTGGTGTGGGTTTTATAGGACGGCAGGGGAGGGGAAATGTGGCGGCACGCGGCGGGAGCGCGCGAGCGTGCCTCGGCGATGCCGGTGCGTGCATGGGCGCGGCGCGACACGGCGCGGCGCTGCACAGTCAGCAGCCGGGAATCGCTCCCAGCCAACCCACGCCGCTGACAGGTGAGCACCTAAGCCATGCGAGGTCTACATGCCAGTGGCCGCGCGGCTGCGGCATCGGGTCCCGGTACCGCCCGACGTGGAGGTAGGAATCGCGAGGATGAGGATGGAGGACCACCGGCAGCGAGCGAGAGTGTGGAAAAAAGCTACTAGCTCCGTCGACACAGATCAGTAGTACTCACACCAGTCTCTTTATCAGGGCATCTTGATCGGGTGATATTTCTCGCTTTATTAGAGTTCAGTGCGGATAATATTCTGTCGCCTGCATCTGCTTCCGGCGATCTGCTGTGGTTAAACAATCTCCACAACGCGCAATCGCCACACGAGCGGTATTAAAACAAAGACGTTCATGTGTGATTACTGAATGTTGGTAGTGCCGCACGTACTGCTAATTGTTTGTTCAGATCAACGTACTGATGATTGTTAATACGCTGGTTAGGGTCTTGTTTTCTATTCGCCAGTTCTTTATATCATGGCATGAGCACGTGCAAAAAAGTGCCAATATAATTTGTTTAAATTAATTTATTCCAATGAGTCACATATACTGAAAGAGTTCTGGTAGACATGCTCAACGTACGAAAAGTGAGAAACGATTGATAAGGAGTGTAGCCACGCAGCAACTTTCACATGCACTTGGCACCGTACAATATGGGACAACAGGAAATATCAAAAATTGTACTTCTGCACTTCTTCAGCCAGATATATCTGTCTTTTGCCCCTTGTAAACTACGTACCTCTCAACCTACAAGTGGGTACGTCTGTGTCAATACGGAAATGTATAACATCCCCGAGTAAATCTTCGGGGTCCTTGTCAAATTATTCTTGGAAGTTTTGTTGTGGGATGCTTATATGTAAGGAGTAGGATAATTGTAAAATTCTGCTTAAAACTAGAATGTGTACCTGCGAGAAAAAAACATGCCGAATTATTTTCAAGGGAAACGCTATAAATCGATGACTAGATGACTAGACGAGTCCTTGAGTTTAGGGTTCAAGTACACGTGCATCTATCTTTTTAAGACATTCAGAGTATTGCGTCAATTTGGCATCAATTTAGTGTTGTAATTTTGCTTCTTTTTTAGTAGGTAGTGTTATAATTTTGCTAGTATTTGCGAGTAGGCCTTAACCCCAAAGTCCCCAAAATTGTGAAGTTCTAATTGGCACATTTATGCATTTAGCTATGATTAGGACTACAGTTTAGTCTCACATTGTTGATTGGGAGAGAGTGCATTCTCAACTAGATCTGTACGACTTATGTTGTCTCCTTACAAGGTGAAGTCTTTTACCACTAGTATGAACATGAGAAAAGAAGAGCCACACACACAATCCTCTTCCGCCGCTCGCCGCGTTGGGTGCACGTTGTCTATATTTTTACTTCGGAAAGATTAGCGAGTCACTGATTTTCATGACATAGTTCGACGAGTGGTTAAAAATAACATTTTCTGTACCCGGCTTTGTCTTCTTTTCTTCCTCTACAAATTATTTAACTGGTTAAAAATCGTTAAATCGCCTCTTTCTGCGTGTTGTCGATTGTCTTGCCTCGGTGAGGGAGAGAAACTACTTTAGGCTAGTCGCTGATTTTTAAGACATCATTCACACCATGAGTTTGCCATACACGGTTTCCGTCAACTCAAATGGGCATGAGGGCTACCCAGATCTACTCTATCACCATCTTTTATCGTTCAAAACTTAGACAAGTGTGAATGTTGCATGATAGTTCCACTAATCAACCTAGACGAAGCATCGACAATAAAAGTGTCTTGGCACCCTTCCACGAGCGTAATAAAAATCAAGAGAACTGATGGCAACTTGGAATGCAACACAAAATGAACAGTTATTGAAAACAATTGTGATCTTGATGTTTCCTATGGAACCCGGCCGACGGGTGCCATGGTTACATTGCATGGCGTCGTAGCCTATTACGGGCGCGTTGGTGCCATGTAAGTCATGTTGTTCTACCCTATGATCATGCCATACTATGTAACCATGTCCGACCCCATGTCGCCAACTCGCCATGCAGATCATGACGCTCTACCCCTACACCGTATTGCAATGTAACCATGACGTCTTCCACACGGCGTATTTCAGTTTTAAGGTTCATGTTGTGTTAAATTTTCAACTTTCGGTTAGTTTGTCAATTTTCACACGGAGGAGCTGAGGTAACACGGAGAACGTCCCGAGTACTTCCAAGACGCGGCCATCCAACTCGCTTCAGATCCAGAGAACAATATCCTGCTGGAGATTCGAAATTTATGGGAACATGTATATTGGGTGATTTGGTCTCGTGTCCCTATCTTTTTTCTTTTCGGAGTGTTTGTGCAATATGGACCAATGGTGTCGCCATGGTGACCCACGCAATATGCGGCCACACTTCGACAGAGCGGCATGCCAGTTGGTACAGAGCCTACTATGGGAAGTTGGAGCCACTTGCACATCTCTGTAGTCCAACTCGCATGTCCTACTGAAATTTGAAAAGTGATGAAATGCATAGAATTTGGTATAGAGCAATTGCATCGAATTACTAATTGCCCATATTCAGTGGCATAGCTCAGATGTCGCTGCATGTGAGCACGAAATGACTCCAGGATGGACAAAGACTTGATCCTTCTAAGCACATTTCTCTTTCAGGACCCTTATTTGTCATCGTCCCCAGTTTTCGCAAGCTGTTTGGCTTTGTCCAGCGTAATGTCTGTGAGAAAGACAACCCTTAACTAGCTGCACAATTAAGAGGAAAAAACTCGTGAATGGGGGCAAATCGAGCCGCCATCTTTGTCACCTTCAAGGCTTCAACTATGCCTCGCTTCACCGGTGACATACAGATCGGACTCAACAAGACAAGTCGGATATTCATTGGTCGCTCACGATGCATAATAAGGATAGAGTATATAGGGACCAGTTTATATACTCCAATTTTAGACGTGTAAATATTCCACCTATTTAAAAAATCTGGGAGACCCCTGAGCGATATAACAAACTGTTATCAAACATTCCAGCTTTTCAACTCTAATAGCCACATATTGGAGGCATGCAAATTTACTGAGTAAAGGCAATAACTATTCTGTGCACTATCGTGCAGGCCTGGCAAGACATCGATGCGCAGACCATCGGTATTGTTTGTCTCAGTCCCTAATTACATTTCTTTTTGGTTGTTGGCAGGCTACAAAGTGAACTTGAATGTGGTCCAAAGCTCAAAGATGACCGACGAGAATGCGAGGGGTGGTATTGCCCACAGGGGGTTGATCCACATTTCCGATCTGTTTGAACATGCAGAATTTACGATTAAGGAGACATTCTACATGTTCTGAAACAGAAAGAATACACCATAAACTTCAGATTTGTGCTTAAGCAAACATAGCCAAGTAAAGTGATGGTAGGCATCAACAAAGCTCACATAAAAACGATGTCCACTAATAGAGTTTTGGGCAGGGCCCCACACATATGAATCTAAATTATGTTACACAAAATGACACGAAGAAAGGCAATTGATGGCTTTTGCCTTATTGACGAGCACCACACGGTTCTTTTAGTTTAATTGGACTCTATTGTGGACGGTAAATCATGGCTACGATGAACATGTTGAACAACTTGCAAAGCTGGATGACCTAGACGACTGTGCCACATATCACACGACACCTTGACACTACTGAAAACTTGCTTGATAACATAAGCTTCAATCTCGTATAGACCATCATGGTAACGACCTCTAAGAATGGGTTCCTTCTTGTCCCGATCCTTAATAGAGAAAGATCATGAGGATGAAGTTGAATAAACACATTATAATCTTGTGAAAGTTTACACATAGATAAAAGTTTGCGAGTAGCTTTTGAAACATGAAGAACACAATCCAGATTTAGTGGTTTAGACAATTGAGTAGAAATAATTGCATGACCAGTATTATGAATACACATACCTGCTCCATATTTGCCACATGAACCTGGTCGGTGTCGTGGTAGACTTCCCCTCGTAGTCAGCTTTCTCGAGTTCATGGGTAATATGATGTGTAGCACGTGAATCTGCCTACCACGTCGTGTCAACAGCTTGTTGCTGACCACCACCAGTGCCTTAAGCCGCATCCATGCAATGGCAACTTGATGCCCAGTGCCACTGCCATCATTGCCGATGCCCAAAAAATCCCGATTGAAGCGCTTGTAGCACCTCGAGGATGTGTGCCCCAGTATGCCAGTGATCCGGGACTTCTTGTTGTTGCTGGACGTCCTCGACGAAAGTGCCATCCTACATGGAGAAGGCGGGCGCTGCTCCAGGCGGAAGGCATGTATGAACCACCACGTCCGCCACCAAAGGTAACTGACATGTGCTGGTAGTGCGCACCGGATGAAGAATGTCACGAGGCAACGCGGTGCTCCGTGGCCAGCAACTGGGTCGGTATGTCGGAGTTGCGGGCGTTCACGGCCTCGTAGAGAACCTCATAGTCACCGTCGAAGTCGCGCGAGGATGCACGAGACGAACTCCGTGTTGCGGAGAGGCATGCCTATGCTCGACCGAAGACTGGTCATTTTTCAACTAGTCCCTCACATTCTCTCACTGGTTGCAGAGCCAAAAAAGAGGGGAGAGGTTACCAGCATCATAGCAGGACTGGTGGAATGAAGCCTGATGATGTAGCTACCAATGCCTTGAACGACATCAAATCTGGGAGGTTTATTGTGACTTGCAACTTTGAGGGAGCAATGTTGGCTATAGCTCGATATTCGCAAAGCCTTCGACTCCGTGCGGTGGGAATACATCCTTGATCTCCTACAACGTCGAGGCTTTCCGGCCAAGCTTAGGAATTGGGTTGCCGCTTTGCTCTACACCTCCACGTCGCGTGTCCTCCTCAATGGGATTGCCGGTGACCCCATTCCTCATGGCCAGGGGTTGCAGCAAGGAGACCCGCTCTCTCCGCTCCTCTTCGTCCTTGCTATTGATCCTCTCACGCAAATTCTCGACATCGCCACCCAGAACGGCTTTCTTCACAAGTTGAGGGGTCGAGGAACAATCTTGAGGACCTCTCTTTATGCGGATGATGCGGCCATTTTTGTGGCGCCTATTAGAGAGGATATCAACAACCATTCTTCAATCCTAGATGGTTTTGGAGACGTCACCGGTCTATACACCAACTTCGAGAAAAGCTCCGTTGTCCCCATCCGTTGTGACGCCCTTGACTTGGATGCGGTGCTCGGTGGCTTACCGGTGGTCTGTGCGTCCTTCCCTTTGAGATATCTTGGTCTCCCATTATCGGTTTGGAAGCTTAAAAGAGTTGATTTCCAACATCTAGAGGATAAGGTGGCCGGAAAGCTTCCATCTTGGGACGGAGATCTTGTCACCACAGTGGGGCGGTCTACTCTTGTCAAACATGTGCTATCCTCTCAAGCCATCTACCACTTGACGCCCTTATTGTGGCTCCGGGCACTTTGGAATATATCAACAAGGTGGAGCGTGCGTTTCTTTGGGCGGGGAAAGACAAGACCACGGGAGCAAAATGTAAGGTAAATTGGAAGGCCGTTTGCCGCCCGAAGGAATATGGGGGAGTTGGTGTCCTCAATCTCGACAAGTTCGCAAGGGCTCTTCGCTTGCGGTGGCCATGGCTTGAATGGAAGGATCGGACAAAATTTTGGGTTGGCTCGGGTAACCCGTGTACCGTTGAGGACATGGACTTGTTCTATGCCTCAACTTTGATAACGGTTGGAGAAGGAAACTTGACACCGTTTTGGGATGCACCTTGGCTTGATGGTTTCAAACCGAAAAATATTGCCCCCCTTATTTATGCGGCCTCAAGTTCGAAGAAGTGAACAATCAAGAGGGCGATGGCTAGCAATGCTTGGGTGGACAAAATCACTATGACCGAGGAATTCACTTTTGATCATGCCGCACAATTTGTGGACCTTTGGATGAAGCTTAGCAATATAACCCTTGTGGATGGGGTGGAGGATGAGATATCTTGGAGGCTAACGTCTAATGGCATTTACTCGACGGCCTCCACCTACAAGGCTCAATTCTTTGGAACTACATCTTCAAACATGAAGCAACTTGTGTGGAAATTTTGGGCCCCTCCTAAGGTCAAATTCTTTGCATGGCTTGCTCTCCAAAACCGGCTTTGGACGTCCGACCGTTTGGCGAGAAGAGGGTGGGCAAATTGTGGGGTGTGCCCCCTTTGTAAACAAGCGCCGGAATCGATTGCCCATCTACTTGTTCATTGCCGCTTCACAAGACGCATTTGGGACCTCATCAAGAATTGGGTTGGGCTTAACAATCTCGACACTTCCCAATGGCCATCGCTAAGGTTTGGCATCCCTAACATTGCTTACGGCGTGGGAGATTTGGAACGAGCGGAACGGGAGGGTGTTTCGTAACAAGCATGCCCCCTCTATGGTCATTCTTGCAAACATTAAGAGAGAGGCTCGTCTTTGGGTCACCGCGGGAGCGAAATGTTTGAGTGATTTCTTGCTGGGAGAGTAGTGGCCTTGTAATATCTTTTTACTTTCTTGTAAAACTCCTTAATTAATG
This sequence comes from Poa pratensis, assembly GCA_947311845.1. Taxonomy (NCBI): domain Eukaryota; kingdom Viridiplantae; phylum Streptophyta; class Magnoliopsida; order Poales; family Poaceae; genus Poa; species Poa pratensis. The sequence goes on along the minus strand of CAMZMU010000027.1, from coordinate 53,479,717 downwards.
GAATGGGGCAAAGCTTTTGCCCCCCTTTCATAATGTTGGCTATAGCCACTTCTGGTCTAACACCCCAGAGTTCTCCGTTAATTGGATTCGTGGAGGTGATCGGTGCGGGACTTATGCGGTTTGTAGCACTTTGTTTCCAGTGGAATTGGTTCTCTACCATTCATAACTGGTACGCGAAGAACAAGAAGCATGCGTGAAAGCCCTAACCAATTATGGGATTCGTATATTTTCGTTAGAACTACAGTTTACACCCTATGTATTGAAGGAAAATTCAGGACCTGATACCATATATTCCTCGCGCTATAATCCGTGGTGCAGCTTACAAATCGCATACAGAAGGCTAGTGGGTAAGATCCCTTATGTAGTCTTCTCTGTTTTGTATTTGTAATCCTGTCACGACGCTTGGTTTATAGATAAATTATCAATGTGATGTGGAACTGGCTGTCGATATGATGATTGTACAGCCCCGTGAAAAGTTGGTATGCAGGTCCTCATTTGATGCCTGATCTGGCATTTGTACCATTTTATGTGCCAATTCAAGACGGATTGAGCATGCTGTAAATTGACAAGGAGACAGAAGAGCCATATCTGGGGAGATTTGATATTGCTGGACCTGTTGATGTGTTTTCCATCCAGAAAGCAAAGATGTCTGTGCAAGATTTGACGGATTTAGCATACTACCTGTTGATATTGCTGAACGAGGCTTGATATTAAATTGTACTGGTTCAAGATTACCTCAGGGGAACAAATGATCCCCGCACTGATGGTTAGTGGGTACTATTAATTGCACTGTGTAATCAAGTTTCAGGGTTAGCATTGAAGTTAATACTGGAGGTCTGCAATCTTAAAGCAGATCCTAGTTTGCACTATTCGTCATGGATTAAATCGAGACCAAACATGGACGCCGGACTTGATTCATAGACACTAACTGAAATGCCAACTGCAAATCTGAAAATTCATACAGACGGAAAGCATAACAATCACTTTCTCTGAACACAACTTGCAATGTTTTCATGGATACATTAGCTCAAAAAGGGACAGCATCCATCATGGTACAGAGGCTAAAACTAAACGAGATGGAAGATCTGGAATACGGACTAGGGAGCGACCTAATTACTAAACCCAGCTTGCCCGGAGAGTAGTAGACGCCAGGGCGCGCTTTGTTGGCGCGCATCGGACCTTGTCCCGCCGCCAGATGATCTGGTGCTGCTTCTTCGCCATCTCCGCCGCCTCGATCACCTGGATGCTCCGCTGCCGTTTCGTATCCTTGCAGTCATCGTATCTCTCTTTCGGCTTTCGCTTCGTGGTCGCCAACACCGCCTCCATGCTCGGCTCCGAAGGCTGCGCCGCCGGTGCCTTGTTCCTGTTTGCAGCGGCGGCCGGAGGCTTGGTGGAGTTCTTGCGCACGAGATCGTTCTTGACTGGCGCCGCGGAACTCTCTTACACCCTATGTATTGTAAGTCACACGTTAGAATCTATACTACTATTAAAAGAGCAAACTTGTTGTGTCGAGATACTTTAAATCTGTACCGTTCGATATCCGATCAAACAGCCCAAATCGTCCCAATGGTTGACAACTCAACATTATCCAGTTTGGACCGTTTTGCCCTCCTACCAAATAACATAATACAACCAAATTGCCACCGTTTTGTTTCTTTCAGCATGAGTGGACATGTTTCCGTCACACAGATCGATCACGTTCGGCCGCTACCGTCTATGCTGCCTGCGTGACCGCGTGGATGCTGGCAGTTTGCCGCAGCTGCTCCATGCCTCCATGGTGTCCATCCATCGTTAGCTAGCTTAGCTGGCTAGATACACCAAGGCAAGCCATAATCTTAAGCACTACACATATTTGATCCCTCTCAACTTTTAGAAACAAATCAGTGCGCCCACGTAGGGCAAAATGACCTGATAAGATGATTTCTTATCAGCGATATCTTGAAAATTATATGTTGATGAAATTATATGTTGATGAATCATCAACATGACTTGATGATGAATCATAGTCATACTGGAAATATTCATCAACGTATCAGGTTCAAGATATTGGCTGATATTTCGATAAAACGGCCGATTAAGATAAATATGTGAATAACCCGCCTGCTTTATCCATTAATTATATTGAGTTAACCGATATGTTCCTGATAGACTTCTACTAGAGCTTGGGTTGGTGATGGTATAAATATGACGACGTAGATAGAGTAAGCATTCTTGATGTGCAAACGCCAACATTAGGAAACAATCAATACTCTAATGTACCCTTGAGATCCACGCACATCCTAATGATAAAGATTGTATCTCTCCCGTTGAAGTCACATTGTTTAGATATTTGTCCCCTTATTGACTTGCACCGAATTATCATCTTTTCTTACTTGTAAATTATCAACTGTAATTGAGTAGACGTGCGTTGCACGTACATGCCAACTAGTCAAGTTAAACAACTTAACTGATCCATCTTTATTCTAGATATATCAAAAATATTTGAATAAGATTTCCATAGAACATTGTTCCCGGGTTCCAGCAAACAAATATCGTGATTCCAACGTTCATGTTACACATGACTTTATATTAGTCTTTTTTTTGGAATGGGTACTGTATATGATTGTATATGAGCCTATCTTCTCATATACAGCATGAACAGTGCACAAGACATATGCTCAAAATTATTAACCATCAATAAGATCAAGCATTCCGCTACCATAGTGTGGAAATTCCAGCTTATTTACTTTTACAGAAAAATGGCACTACATGGATATGATCATCAGAATACGAATATATGACAAAGGAGAAGGACAATTTTTTTCTTAAATCTCCCACTTTTACGAGACAATTATTCAAACTTATGCAAATCTATAGCTTTAATATGTTTAGCAAACAATTCATGACCAATAGCCTTGGTCAGTGGATCAGCCAACATGTCTACACTAGGTAAGAAATATAACTTGGCTGACTTTAGTATGTTAACAACATCATGAATGATATCTAGCCTGGTAAACATGGCCTACATTAAAGATCCTAGCGCTGATGGATAAGGAGTATTTTTCATTCTTTCTATTTTCCTCAGGGGTTTTCGGACAATATTTCCAACTGAGTTTAATCCCCGTTGTCAATGGCACTAAACTCTGCTTGTTGTTTTCCATAGAGAACCTTTTATTTACTGTTTTGAGATAAGTCTTTTGTAACAAACCCAACAGTATTCTTTTCCGGTCCCTAGATACTTCCACCTCCAGGACATAGGAGGCATTTCCCATGTATTTCATCTCAAAAGTAGATGACAGCCATGTTTCTACTTCAATCAAATTTTCCTTATTCTTAGATGCAATAAGTATATTATCTACATACTTGATAAGCTTATAAAGTTTCCTCCAATTGTTATAAAATAGATGGAATGATTGCGTTTCATCATACTAAAACCATATGATGTGACTTTTTATCAAACAATAAATTCCATTGTCTGGAGGCTTGCTAAAGACCCATAAATAGGACGTTTAAGTTTACAAAAAATTCCCTGATTTTGTTTTTAACAAAACCATCAGTCTGTAAAATATAGATTTCCTCATCAATCTGACCATTTAGAAAGGCAGTTTTAACATCCATCTGATGAAGTTCCAAATCAAAATAGGGTTGTTAAAGCACTCGTTATACAGATATATGTGAATTTAGCTACAGGCGAAAAGTTGCCGCAAAGTCAATGCCCTCCCTTTGTGTGTATCCCTTAGCTACCAAACGTACTTTATATTTTTCCACAACTCTAGATACATTCATTTTCTTCTAAAAAAACCACTTAGAACCTATAGGCCTCCTATCCTTTGGCAAATCAACCAATTCCCAAACCTGGTTCTTTTCCATGGATTTTAGTTCATCAATCATTGCATCTTTCCAAAGCTTAGACTCTATGCTAGACATGGTTTATTTAAATGTCTTCAGTTCTTCCTCTATGACCACAGTCTTAGATTGTAGTTTCCCCCAAAAAAAAACATAATAAATCCTATGTTTATAGGTTTTGACAAATTTTATTTTCTACTGTGCGTACTCTTTGATATAGTGTAAGTTTACTCCGGCTTCTATGTACTTCAACTTCTGTGTATCTACTCCACCTTTTGGTACTTCTATTACCTTTTTTTGTGTACATGTATTCCGTCATATGTGTACTTTTACTTAATCTTCTGTGTTGTATTTGTATTTCATCTTCTGTGTACTCCGACGTTTGTGTACATGTACTTCACCTTTCTACATACTTGCACTCTCTGATGTGTGTACTTGTACTCTGTTTTCTAGGTACATTTGTACTCCTTTTTTGTACTTACATATATTTTTATACTTCGTGTAGTATTTTGTTTGTACATACATTACAAGAGAAAAACAACGGAGATGATCTTTGCGCACGTGTACGTCACTCGCTCGCTCCTATGTCGCACGTATGTCGCCAACCGGTTATACGCTCGCTCTTTTATTTAGGAAAGTTGTAAGCTCGCACATACGTCAAGAGAGCAGCTACACGTATTGTGTACGGAAGGGTGTGGCCTCGCTAGCCGATCTGCACTTTTCAAAAGTTCACTTTCGAGACCCATATCTTGCTCTTGGTGTGTTGGTCATTTGATTCGTAGGATTGGATATTATAGAAATTTTTCGTATTATACTACTTTCTATAGAAAATCTAGCATCCACTCCCGTCTTTTTTTTACAATTCATTTGATGGATCAAATGAAATTTGGTGCATATAAATCCTATAGAATTGCAGTGTGCATGGAATGGTAAGATTTTCCTATTCCAACATTTTACTTATCCTACATAATAAAATTGAAAGAGACCTTATTGTATTTTTTTTGTTGAGATTCAAGAGACTTATTGTATTGTATAGGTCGGGTTGGTCGTTGGGCCTAGCTTTTTTCTTGCCAAATGGGGCTTTGATTCAAACGACTGCAAGTTGGACTGAATCTGGATTCCCGGGCCTGCCGTACCCGCGTTTCTTCTTCGGCAGCCACGGCTCCTGTTTCGCATACGCGTTCTCTTGCGGGAGTAAGGCCTTTTTTGTCCGCTCAAGGCTTTTAACCTGATTGGCTTGGCCCAACAATATTCGCTACTCTCTACTGTGAGAGTTTGTTATTAGCTGCAGATATTTCCCCCCTCAAAAAACAAACATATTTACGACAACGAAGAGTGAAGGAATACATAAATTATCAAGTCCTGATGCCTCGCCTGCTACTAGGATTTTAATGCCAGAATGCGCAGCTATTGCCGGGCAAACTTGCTGAAATCTTTGCAATCATCACCCCCTTTCAGGGACAAGAAGCCATCAGAACAGCATATGTAGGTTGTTCTAAACTTTATAAATTAAAAAAATCGAGTATTCGTATTCTCATTATCCTCCATCATTGGCAATGATCAGAAGCCGTTGCACCAGAGCAGAGAAGATTCCTACCCTTCCAGCTGTTCTTGTTCGTATGCAAATACTAGGGGCCAACAGTGGTTCCAGATACCAGTGGTACACAACAATATACCCGGTTTTTTGTGTGTTATGAGATTCATGATTGTTCATCTACTCAAATTGAAAAAACGGCTGGGTATATCCATATTCGTGCTTGCTGCCGCAACTCTGAGCGCCGTTTTGGCTGCACCCGCCAAATGATCATGCTAGCAGCAAGCTTCAACATCAGAGTGTAACAAAACGTGACGGCATAGAATTCAAATTTGTGTGCCCACAAAAGACAGGAGCGCTTACGTTCCTTGATGTGTTAATGTTCTATCACACTTTGACAGCTGCATGGTTTTTTAACCTCATTCCCGTTGACATTTTACCCTGTATACAAGAAGCTCCGTTATCAAGAAATCTGAAGCTTATTCTGAACGTATCTAGGTTCAAAGCATGCAACCCCTGATTTGTAGGCCGATGATAAGCATCATGGCCTGGGAACTAAACAAACGACCCGGCTCTTTCCTGCGAAATCTCCCACAGCCGCGGCCCATGTGGATGGATGCGGCCAAAAATTCAGGCATAAAGATTGTGGCATTCTTGAGTGAGTACCCAACAGCATAACATACGAGTTAGGCCATGTGGAAAGTAGCCACCCTCAACTTAATAAAATCTAACCTACCACACAGATCGGTTATGTTCATCCTCTTGGAGACCTCCAGAAGAATTTGAATGATACGTAGCAGATGAGGGTTGTTAATCTCGATGAAGCAGCTAATGTACAATATTTATGGCATTATGATCATCGATAGTGCATCACTCATGGGCACAAATTTAGGGCAGTAGGATAACCTGTGTTCAAGAAGCTAAGACACTGGAGATAAACAAATTCAGTAGGATAATCTTGCACAGAACAACATTAAGAGTTCTCGTCAGTCACACAAGGCAGCTGATTATACATATTTTCTTACTGCAGATTAGTATATCATGAGAGATGGATCGATCCGAGATTCACCTTGTAGCAGCACCCCTCGAGTTGGCTCATTTTTGTGACATTCTTTTTTCCGAACGGAGGGAGTAACAGATGCTACAAATCAACACATTGATGACCTTTTCAAGGACAAAAACTATGGTAAATTGTAACGATGTGCTTTTCACTTACAAAGTCACACATCTATGCGTCGACTGTTGGAACCAATCTTGTTATTAGTGTTAATTTAGGTGATTAGATCATGTTTTAATGTGTAATCGAGTTGTCACGCTAGAAGCTGCGGCAGTGTGTGCACCAGAGATGTGATCGGTGCATGTGGAGGCAAAGCTTGTAGTGACTTCTGTTAGGAAATACGTAGCTAGCTGAGAGGATAATCGTGTGTGCGCCGAGCGGAAGACTAGTTCTAGGAGTCATCTAGTCAAGAGGTGCATGTGCGTGGAGTCCTTGCATGTAGCAGGTCGTGGCCGTTGAGTGAGTTTAGGATCAGGAGTTAGTGGGTTAGTAGTTAGTGGGTGCGTGATTAGCTGAGTTGCCGCAGTTATTTAAACCCATGTAATCAGCTGAGTGAAACAACGAGAAAGAGAGGAAATGTAGCTTGTGCCTGTGTTTCTTCCTCCTTGGCTTGTGTGTTCTCGTGTGTGTTCATGAGAGAAAGCACTAGAGTTGAGAGGAAGAAGAGGAGCTGCGAGCTGCAGCTCCTACACTTGGTATCAGAGCCTCGTTCGTCGAGGTCCGAGTCTCCGTCGTCGTCGAGCTGTGTCACGACCGAAGGAGAAGGTGCGCTGCCCGGTAAGTTGTGCCCGGCGGCAAGGAGGTGATGGCCAAATCGTGAGGCCATTGCCGGGAGGAGAAAGTTCATGTGCGAGTCGTCGAGGAGGTGTGCGGCATCGGCGGTAACATGGAGGTGAGTCACCGGCGAGTTGCGGCACGGTGGTGAACATGCGGCAGCGAGCATGTCATGGCGTGGTGAAGGCGTAGGAGGTGCGTCTCTCGTGGGAGGCCAGCGGCGGCGGCGGCAATCGGCGTGACAAGATGGCAATGGAGGCCGTCTACGTGTTGCACCGACAACATCGATGGCCATGGGCTTCAAGAGAGGAATTAGCAATAACAAGATTGGGGAGGTGATTGTTGGAACCAATCTTGTTATTAGTGTTAATTTAGGTGATTAGATCATGTTTTAATGTGTAATCGAGTTGTCACGCTAGAAGCTGCGGCAGTGTGTGCACCAGAGATGTGATCGGTGCATGTGGAGGCAAAGCTTGTAGTGACTTCTGTTAGGAAATACGTAGCTAGCTGAGAGGATAATCGTGTGTGCGCCGAGCGGAAGACTAGTTCTAGGAGTCATCTAGTCAAGAGGTGCATGTGCGTGGAGTCCTTGCATGTAGCAGGTCGTGGCCGTTGAGTGAGTTTAGGATCATGAGTTAGTGGTTAGTAGTTAGTGGGTGCGTGATTAGCTGAGTTGCCGCAGCTATTTAAACCCATGTAATCAGCTGAGTTAAACAACGAGAAAGAGAGGAAATGTAGCCTGTGCGTGTGTTTCTTCCTCCTTGGCATGTGTGTTCTCGTGTGTGTTCATGAGAGAAAGCCCTAGAGTTGAGAGAAAGCCCTAGAGTTGAGAGGAAGAAGAGGAGCTGCAGCTCGCAGCTCCTACATCGACAAATCTCGTTGGTCGTCGCTGTTGATGTCACTCCGATAGGGATGGGTACCCCGCGCAAACCCATCTTCCAATCGATAGGAAATGCTGACTCAAAGACACATGCAGAAAGTGATTATTCAGCGTCAACGCATACCGATCTTCTTAAGATCATCTGATTTGAAAAATGAGGCAGTACCTCATTGTCGCTGACGCTGCATTTGATTTGAAAGCATGTTCCGTCAAAATGTGTAAACCCATTGGTGCCCTTCTCCACCCTCCACCGATGCATCATTTCCTTTGCAACAAATTCAAAGAAAAGGCCGTTCTCTTTACTTCAATACAAACTTCACTGTCCCTAGAAAGAATTAAAGATGAAACGTCATACACAGAATTCCATGATGGATGCACGGGCGATATGATCCCACACCAACCGGTCTTAGTGGGCATGACAGGGCGATGATCCGGACACAATCTTTTCTGAGCTGTTCACTCTATCCGTATCCAACATGACAACAAATTAGCAGTGTAGATTAGGATTGAGCGACTTTAGGGCAGATGTATGCTGTCAGTCCAGCAGAGTGCTTATTTGGCAAGCACCTAATCTGCGTTTAGGTACCGGATTATCTACCTCGACCTGATAAGCATAGCATTCTAGTCGGAATGAGTGCAAGCATTGCGGAAAGTCATTTTGACTCCCGAAGAACGGTGCTCTCTACTTAAAAAATAAAAAATAAAAATTTAAAAGTTTCAAAATAATATGAAAAAAATCTTGCATGCTCTCAATGCAGGATTTATCTGATGGGCAAAATTCTTTTTATGATGGGCTACACTAAAATATAAAAACATACGGAGACGTGAAACTATGATTTTTTTTACTATACTCAGATCTGTATATATGTCATTTTTGTGTAACTCAAAATGCAAAGTATTTTGTATTGAGATTTTGCATGCTTGTAAAATGCATCATTATAGACATGTATGATTTTTTTAGACTTTTATAAGAATTTTAAATATATTTTTGACTTTTTAAAAAGGAGAATCACAAGCTTATGTTCGACTTTTGTACAAGTGAGCTCCCCAGAGTTAATCTGCTTAGTTCAATAACAGTGCTGGTGTGTGCACCAGTACTAGAGCAGAAATGTCTTGTTTTAGCAACTGGGGGGACCGAGGTAGTAGTACTGCTACTCTGCTACCAATAGTAGGTCTTTTAAATCGTCTGCTGCATTGGCATTTCTTTCATAAAAATGGAAGGAAACTCCTTAATTTCGAAAGAGCAATGAATGAGTAGTACAGAACACTCCGCCACTTGACCTTTCACTGTTTCACAAGAATTATTTTCCTACCGTATTCATGCACAGATGCAGCGTTAAAGCACACTCAAACAAATGTGGTCAGACAAATCAAGCAAGCATGCGTTGGGTTTCAATTCTAGGTTGTTGGTAGCACTGACGACGACTGACGGCCGCTAGCCCGCTACTGTACTAGTAGTACCACGTACACGAGATCGCCGATCTGTCTGTCCATCGCGGATGCGCTGTCGCGCGCGGCCATCGTCGGACGGTCTCCGGCGAGCACAAACGTGGCGTCGCCGGCCGCTCCATTATTTGTGCTGCTGGTACGGCGCATGTGCGGGCGAGGGTACGACTGTACACTCTATGCATGTCATGTCTATGTGTCCAACCAACTTGTAGTGTAGATTGATGATTGACCTGCGGGATTTATGTAAGTATGTATGATAAGCTAAACCGTGTGAGGTTGTACTTGGCGATTTGGCACTTGCTTAAACCTGGGTAATCATGGGGATCTATCCTCATTGGATTCGCCTGCCTTTTTCAAAATTTGAGAGCCGCGGGGAGGAAGAATAATCAGGATCTCGTGCGCGCATTAACCAGCCGCGCATGCATGTGCCATTTCCCTCTCTCTGTCTCAGTCCCTGCCAACAGCATAGCCACCTACTCTTCCTTCTGATGCAGCCTTCCTTTTACAGGCTATTCAAGGTCTATTGGCTTTATTGCTTATGTGGTACTTCAACCGCGAAGCCTCGCTTATTGGGACAGCATTGGCACCCCCGTTTGCTGGATCTTCTAGGCACTCTAAAGCGCTTCCACGAGAGACATATGGACTTTGAGTTATAGACGGAGAAGAGCCGGAGTCGAGTCTACTCTTCTTCGTGTTTTGCTTAGCGATTGACTGTGTAGTGTTCGGGCGGCCAGAGAATCTCGGATGGATTGGATTTTCAAAATAGGTTTTTCCGCCTTGTGATGCATTGCTCATTTTTTTTGCTCCAATCTATGACCAGATGGACAGGGGATTTATCGCTAATACGAGCGAGTGCTTGATAAAGATAAAGTGGATCTCTTGTCTTCACGGATGCGGGAAGTAGTTCATCATTTCTACTCTACTAGTTATGTTCAATCAGTAACCCACTTTTTTAAGAAAGAGCAGAGCGGCCTTATTCCGAGCTCAAACCCTAGAGCATAGGGATCCCGATTTGAGAGATAGAAGCAGCACCAGCCATAGATAATGATCAGTCTTATCTCTCATCATGTGAGTGAAGCCGTTGAGACAAAGAAAAGAGTCAAGTTAAGATGAGGCATGGGCTGCGAGTGAGGGAGACGCCTACCAATTCAAGAGACCCTTGTCCTTCATGAAGCTCCTAAGGATCCACATCATCAAACAGAAGAAAAGAGAACGGTCATGTTGATGTGTTCGACTTCCGAATTTGTGAGAGAAAAATGGGGGAAATACTCGAGCAGGCAGCACCGTAAATACTTTTTTTTAGAACATAGTACAATACAGACGATCGCAAATACACACGTGTACTCACCTCAATGAACGCACGCACGCACGCACGCACGCACACCCTATTACTATGAGCACCTCTGAAGGACCGAGCCGACAGATGTTGAGGTTGACGAAGTCACCACAGGCGTCTCGCTGTTGACGGGCACGTCACGTATAACTGAAAGAATAGCACCGGAAAATTCTGAAGTAAATCCAGGTAAATGCAAACGTCCATGCTAAGGCTAGAACTTGAATCTGAGTGGGCTCGTTTCACCACAGGGAACCCAACCATCAGAGCCAAGCTCCGTATGCAGCAGCAAATACGGGGAGAGTGGTGCCAGGCGAATTGTTTTTTCGGATCCCAATGTAACAGTTTCAGAGGCCGGGTCCTGGCGTTGTCAGCCTAACCCTCCCCTCTTCCGCGGCAGCTTTCTTTCACTTTCTACCCACGCGCGCGGGGCCGTGAATTCGCTCCTGACCTTTTCTTTCCATCGCCGTGCGTCAACCCGCCCCCCGCTACAGCCATGTCTTACCCCATACTCCTCTCACCAGGGGCGGAGGCAGGGGGACCAGCAGGGCCCCCCTAACACCATGATTTCCTTTGTATTAAGCACATGAACAGTGCTGTTTAATTTATTTTTACTTAGCCCGGCCCCCTCAACATGCAAATTAGGCTAATCCTGCCTCCGCCATTGCCTCTCACTGACAGCGTGGTCCACCAAGTGCGGTCCCCACATGTCAGAGTGGGTAGACCAAAACGCACAGAGTATACTACTGCCACCTGCCCTTCATAGGTTCCCTTTTTTTTGAGAAACCATAGGTCCCCTTTTTCTGGACGTCGTTCATGTCTCAGCGGTTCCGTGACTTGACTTGTGCGGTAGGGAATCCACCGAGGGGCCCGCATGTCAGCTTAACATGGCCCGGTTCCTCGGAGGTGATGACTGATGAGCACTTTCAGCCGTTACCGTTACGCTTTGGCAAAAGTCTATTTTAAACCCTGAACTTGTAGAGATCGGGCGATTTGAACCCTGAACTTTGAATCCCGGTCGTTCGAACCCTGAACTTTGCAATCCCGGTCTAAAATAAACCCTACAGCTGTTTGTCACACCGGGAAACAAAAAAATCCCGGCCGGGAATATCTCTTGTCTCACTGACTGGTGGGTCCCACATGTCATATTCATCTCTATCCTAAATTCATCTCCCTAACTCTAAAATCCATCAATGCAGGTCAGCAGGTGGCCGCCGGCGGGCAGTCCCCGGAGTCGCCGGCGCAGAACCGTGACGCGGAGAGGCGGTCGCGGCGTGTTGGGGCCGGCGGGCAGCCCCTAGAGCCGCCGGCGGGGGACCCGTCGCGGAGAGGGGAGCGCAGCGAGTTGGGGCCAGCGGTGGCACCGGCGAGTTGGGGCCGACGGGCAGCCCGCAGAGCCGCCGGCGCGGGACCCCAACGAGCGCGCGCCACCGCCATCAGGGCGTGCTCCACGTCGTGCAGGCGCTCGACGAGACCAAAGCCACCACGGCCATGGCCACTGTGCCGCTCTTCGCATCTGTCTCGTCATGCAGGCGGGCGAGCCAGAAGGCCGCCGCCGCGGCGTTGTCTCCGTCGGCCGAGGCGCCGGCGAGCTCGCCTGCTGCTTCCGGGAAGAATCGCGCGATGGAGGCTGCCGTCGGCAGGGGCGGGCCGCTGCAGTCCCTGCCTTTTTTTTTGTATCGGGAAAAGTCCATTGGATGAATATGACAAGTGGGCCCTGGATGTCGGTGAGAGTAGCAAATTATCTATTTATTTATTTATTTCTCTAGTGAAAAACTGGTCCAGGGTTCGATTTAGACCGGGATTGCAAAGTTCAGGGTTCAAACGACCGGGATTCAAAGTTCAGGGTTCAAATTGCCCGACCCCTACGAGTTCAGGGTTTAAAATAGACTTTTGCCTTACGCTTTAGCTCGTCCCGAGGAGGATCAGCTTTCGGCCGCGTTCCACTTCGGTTGGTGCTCACGTCCCGTTCCACACACTGGCAGGTAGGTCCACGAGGCAATGGCCCGCCCGGAAGTTGCATGTGCACCATTGTACAGTGGTAGTGCCGCATGAAAAGCCGAGCTGCCCTTTGTTTGGGTTCTGATCCGACCGACCACGTCCACGATAGATACGACCCGCAAACCCACCGGGTCGCCCTTGTACCACTACGTACTGTAGAGTGGAGTACAGTACATCCGAAACTGCCGGATATGTCCTTCCGTTCCACACCGGTGTACTTGTGTTTCACCTAAGCATGTAGGCGGACAAGTCCACGGCGCGTCCGTCGCCGTCCGTCTCGTTCGCAAACGATTGATCGTGCGATTACGGTGTCCGTGGCCGCTAATTTTTTTGTTCGCTAGGTCCAGTGGACCGAACGGACAGTCCACATCCGCTAATACAACGAGCTGCTGGGCCTTTTGATGCTAGGCTAGGCTGATTCGTAAGATGGCTACGTTCGATTTGCTGTTGCGCTGATCGCGCGAGACGTGCGTGTGGCGGACGAAGTGAGCCTAACAGGCTGGGCGGCCACGTGCGATTAGGTCCGTTTAGTTTAGGCGGCTTGTCCGTGAGGCTGTTTCGGCTTTTAGAGCGGCGCGGACGAAGCGGCCGGGCGGAATCCGCCTCCGCCTGCATCGTGAGTTTCACCTGCTCTCGTTTTCTGTTTCAAGACTTCGAATCTGCAGTTTGCTTCTTTTTTTTTAGGGAAATACGCTGGTTTGCTGCATTATTCATCATACTTTGGCGATAGGCACTTCGTTACTTGGATTTTCTATTGTAAGGCCCAAAATGTAACTACATATAGGCTTTTCACTTTTGATTGGATAATGTTGCATTATGGTATAAGGTGAGAGCTAAAGACAAAAGCATCGATTTTGATACTTTTGTGACTTACAAGTCAAAATCATTTTTTTTTTGAAAATAAACCTAAACAAACAATTCTAAAAGGTGCGATGCAATCAAAGCACCCACAACAACTGGTGAGCAGTACCAATTACTCACTCCGTTCTGAATTAATTGACCCATATTTAGTAACAAGTTGTACTAAATCTGAGTCAATTAATTCAGAAAGGAGGGAGTACATTACAGAGAGCGGACGATCTGAACACGAAGACATATGCACCCACTTTTCCAAAATGCATTTTAAACACTTTTTATTTCGTCAAAAAATACTTAAATAAAACTCCAGTCATGCATCTCGCCAAAACATATGTTCGCCACAAAAGTTTGTGATAAAATACCTTTTTATTATGCCTCAGTAAAAAAGAGCAATTTTGGTGCTAGAAAATAAACATCACCAGACATATTTTTTCTGTTTTTTACACATGCCAAATAAAAAGTTGTTTCTCCGTGAAACATTCTATGCACGCATATAACCTGCAGTTGTACGCGCGAAACCTTTTTTTCTAAAATTTTAAACATTTACAAATATTTTTTGGAAAATTGGGAAATGCCTTGTGTTCAGATTGCTATTTATTTTCCTTACGTTATTACCTTTTGCATATTAAGACAAGTGTACTAAGTATATGTAATATAGGAATCTTTTTTTGACCCTGAATCTCGTCAGAGGGCGGGGAGGTCCTCCATTGAATTATAGAAGAACAGATAGTTGATTCAATTAATAAGAGAAATCGGACCCAAAATGATACAAGATGCGGTTAATTTACGGAAACGGCAGAAACCGCATATTATTGTTGATGAACTTCACGAAATCAATAGCTACGTGTTTCCTTTCCTTCAGATCGTACGTTATTGTGGAGGAAATTTCCAGTATCTTCAAAAGTGTTTCCATTTTTCTTCTGAGAACCTCCAAAAGGCACTTCTTTCTTATCATTATTTGCTGGATACCAATCATGACATAGAATATTTGACCTTCTTCAGCAAGACATGCAGATTCCCACACAAGAGATTGTTCTTCTGTTCCGTCTAGCAAATACTACCTACCCAATCAATCCCAGTCGGACAATTTGGCCCCAAACCGTAAACTATCACAAGGAAGAGAATTATTTTTGATCATGCATGCACTGGCACAGTGGTTAGCTCATGCATCCAGTCCAATCCAGACATTATTTTTGAATGAATCTGTTGGGAAGCCAGGGCAGTGTCCACAAATCTGACGACTAAACTAGCATGATCAAAGCGAGGAAAAGAAAAGAAATACTCGTAGAAAGACCCAGGCGTGAATCACTCCACGCTGGCCGTGGGGGCGCATGTGCTGCCGCTGGGCCGACGCTACGCTGGACCGGGCCCCGCGCCGTATCTCCGGGGGAAAGGAGCCGTATCTACGGGGCCGTGCGTGGGGCAATCGGACGGCTGTGATGGGGTGCACGTCGCGGCCGGGAGCTGACCGTTTGGGCCCGATGAGTAACGCTGTGCTGGGGTAGAATTGGCATTCCGGCCGGGTGGCTCGTAGGACCGCGCTCCTTCCGCCGGTACTGCTGCTGGAGCGATTGCAGGTGGGGCGGCCCGGCCGGGAGGTTTTCCTGGCGACTTGTCACTTGTTTGTATGACAGTTCTTTTACTATGAACTGCTTTGGCCCCACTAGAGATTTACTAATATGCTTCCTCCGTGTTATGCTGTGTAGAAAATAACTAGAGAGTCTTATATTTTTGATACTTTTTGATACGGAGGGAGTCGTTTCTACGTACTCCGTCCCTCCAAAACTAAGTGTATTAGATTTATCCAAAAGTAAATATATCTAGATACATCTATTCTTGTACAAATATAAGACACTTATTCTAGGTCAGAGAATACATGTTTTGCAGAAGGTACAACAAGAGATCAGGCGTGCGTTTCTTACCTGATCAGCAACGCACCACGCAACTTCATCCTTATATGAGGGTTAGAAACTTCTAGGTGCTACAACGCGTTTAAAAAGGGAACAACACACGACACTCACGTCGCTAGATCCAGTCACGAAGGTGAGATCATAAATTTTCATCCAAGATTTTCACTCAAGAAAAGTCTACTAAAACTCCAACCAATGCCTTCAACAAGAGAACGTCTCGTGAAGGCCACCCATGTCAGGTTCAACCAATAAAATTTGGACCTACATCTTCTATTCTCGACTCAAGACTCGGAACTCAAAGAGCGCAACCACCCCAAAGTCACGATGTGCTACCACCACCTGTCAATCCATAATCACACAACTGTGCACACGCGAGCCTAATGAGAAATTGCCACACAACTGGAACCGTGCGCGGACAACATGCAATAAGTGCCTAGGGACACTCGACATCAACATCGATTCCTTGGTGAGGGTCTGTGAGGACCCCGGATTAATTATCCGAGATACTCGTTATGTTTCCTGCAACAGTCCCATGATCAGTGTGCTGTTGCACATAACTTGAGTTGGTATCACAGAACACCCACAAATACCGAATAATTATACTTACGTGCTTGAAGTGATCAGCTTCAATAAGGTACTTGCAGCGGAATCACCAAATCAACGTGGAGCCCAAGTCATTCGCCTTTACCCTACAGGCAGCTGACTGGGAAGCGCCCTAGTTCGCAAAGACGTCAGTGAACTCCTCCTCGTCGAACTGCTCTTCTCTGGAATCTGGCTAAGACAATAGCCAGGGACGAAACCAATATGAGTACATTTGATTGTACTCGCAAACTACCCCAACAGGAACATGCACTAATTTTTTTTTTTTTTTTTTTTTTTCAAGACTTTTATTTTTAGGGGAAACCTTCCCCAAATCTTTCAAAAGGAGAAGAGTAGATTTTTAATCCTGTTAAAAACAAAACCTTTTGGAAAGTAGTTTTCTTAATATCTTTGTTTAAAAAGGGTAAGAAATCTTTTTAAATCTTTTTCCCGAAAAATACACCTTCTTTTGAAAAGGGTAAGAAACCTCTTTTAAAACCTTTTTCCTCGAAAAACAACTTCTTGTCCTGATTCCAAGCCCGTCGCTACCTCGAACCAACTCATTGGTACAGGTACGAAATAACCTTTCCAGCCAACTTCCTTCCAAAACTCAACACCTTTCTCAAAACTTGCACATGGTCTTAGGACAGCCTTCCAACTGTCCGTATCCGAGGACTCGGCTATTCGAATAGTTTTACCCTCTGCAGAGGTAGTACGCTTTTCCCACACCCATCCGGTCACTCATCGTGTCAGCCACGTCCCGCCATACCAGAGGTATGCGAAGTTGAGATCCCGGCCATAGCCTGTCCTTTGCTCATGCTAGTATAGGACCCTGCCGCTACGACACTTTCCATCGACACTCAAATCCTCAGAAACTAAGTGTGAGGACTCGTAGTTCTGCCCGGCGGACCCAAGGGAGCCCTTCAATCCTCTTCCTCCAAGTACGTCCATACCGGCTTCCGGTAGACCAACATTGAAGAGGACCCAGGTCAGGGGGTAGGTCCTCAGACCATCCCCTCATGGAACGAGGTTATCCTCGTTGTTGAGGCATCCAGTACTAACACGAGCAAATTATATGACTACGCCCTTGCCCATATGTGGGTAAGTGTGGTCGCACAGGATAATGGTTGGTCGTCATAGTGCTAGGACACAATGTGCATTTTTCTCAAAAACAACACCAACCTTCTTCAACTGAGCACCGACCTTCCGGCAGGTCTATCCAAGTATTTTTAAAAGAGAGTTTCGAGAAAACATTGTTTTTCCCATCCTATAGTTTTAAATAACTACCTTATACTTCTATATAAGGTGGCAAAATAGTTTTTCATAAACCCTTTTAAAAAGGTTTTCACAATCATTTCTAATTTTTCAGAGCAAAAATACTTTTAATCAAAACTTGGGTGGTTTGTAATCCCACCAAAAGA
Source organism: Poa pratensis (assembly GCA_947311845.1). NCBI lineage: Eukaryota > Viridiplantae > Streptophyta > Magnoliopsida > Poales > Poaceae > Poa > Poa pratensis. Next base: position 53,462,096 of record CAMZMU010000027.1, on the reverse strand, counting down.
TTTTCATAGAAGGCTTTGGAGTAAAACAAGTTCATTTAGAAATCATTGTATACCGCTAACACCTCTATATCGGGTGCCTCAACAATATACTTGTAATTTTGGAAAAAGGGTTTTCAAAATCATCGCTTTCGTGGCAGACACCACAGAAATCATTTATGCTCTTTATAAGTAAAACAGGTAAATCAAAATAGATGTATATAGATGCAAGCTCAGTGGAGTAGCTTGCCTGCTTTCCAGCATGAAGTCTCTGGACTTCTCCTCACAGATCAAAGAATTAAACTCCGATTCTTCTCTCGTAAATCCTTTCCAAGGATCACCCCGGTGGCGTTTACATCTAGCGTCGCAAAAAGGAAAGAACACAATCAACATCCAGTAGAACCCTCCGACAACAACCATCAAGCAATACTAACAAACAACAATCAAGAGAGAAGAATGTTATTTAACAAACAAGTTTGGAAATCACCCCACTACTCATGCTTATAAGGATATGGTTAAAGTTGTGATTAAGCATCTTTATCTAAATAGGAAATACTTCAGACAAAAGTTATCTGTAAACCAAAATATCTCACCAAGTGAAGGTGAAGACACTAACATGAACAGGCAATACCTACAACTACTAAACTACTCAATCAAGCATCACTACAACTCTCAAGCATCACACACAGCTACTGCACACACAAAGCAACACAATTTGATTTCAATTTAATTGAATTGACTATTATTTAATTAGGCCTTAAATAAGGCAGAAATTAGTGGTGCATGTTTAATTGCATAACTTGGGTTCTGTTGGTCACAAAAATACAAACTAAATTCCTACAGAAAGCTACTGAAGTGTAGAAGACCACACAATTGGGTTTGATTCACTTAGAGTTATTAAACTCCCTACATAATTGTTTTAGTCCAGAAAGGTTTTCTGACATTCAATCAAATGCTAACTAATTAATAAGGGTTAATTAATTCCACCAAAATTAGGGGAGCTAAGTAATGACAGTACCAATCTAACAAAATTGGATTGGTATCCTTTGGACTAATTGAGGATCAGAAACCAACAAGTTTAGAATTTAAACCTTCTATGGTATTTTAAATATTGTATTTCTAATGTTAATTTAAATGAGATGAAACCACTTCAGTGAGTTAAAGAATTTCATAAGCTTTACAGAACCTTTGAGTTGGATTTATTTGGACACATGAATCTCGAGATATGGAATTATCTAGTGTTAAAGATACTTTTTATAAGTTTTATTCTAGCTAACATTTTAAAATGTAATCACACAAAACTAATTTAACAACAAGATAGACAAGCAAAACACTCACTAACAGTACTAACATAATTTAACATGTCAAAGATCAGTAACACCCAAGTGGCAATACCAAAACAATCAACAATAAACACAACCCACAATTTCATAATTTAAAACATTAAATCTAATTCTTGTTTATTAGTGGCAGAACATCATTTTTACTAAAAATTACACCTAGAGAGTTCTGTCAATCAAACAACCATGCAAACTTGGGTTTGTGTTCTCTGTTGCTATTAGAAACTACTCCAAGTGAGTTTGATCCAAAAAGTTATTTACATAATTTAATAAAAATGCACAAAGTGCTTGCTGGCCTAAACTAGAAGTGCATGCAACTTTTGTTCTAAACATTCAAAACATATGAGACCAATTTCTACTGAAAGGTACTGTGAAGAGCTTTCTAAAACCATTGGATTGACACATCTTAGATCAACACAAATTAAGTTATGGACAAAACACTGATTTTGACCAATCATAGCACAGCATTTTTCAAAGACACACAAATCAATATTTTTCAGATCTGTAAGTTGCACACGTCTCTAAACTTATAACATTACTATTGTGATTTTTGGTTTGGCCAGATTCAAACTAAAACTATTTCAAATGGATTTAAACTAAAGGTCCAGAAATATATCTACCAGGAAATAAATAAACAACCTAAAAAAAAGTTAGCGGGCTGGATCTGCTGGATCAGGGCTGTGCAGCGCAGGGAGTGGCCCATCTCGCGGCCCACGAGCGCGAGCGAAGGGGTACGGGCCAGCCTCTTCTTCCTCGACACGAACAGAGGGACGACGGCGAGCTGGAGCTCCGGCGAGGACGGCGTCGGCGACCTGGGGCTTCCTGGGAGAGGATAAGAGATACATGAAAGCGAGCGGAGCAAAAGAAACTCGGAGATGCAAAAATGGCAGGGAGAGGTGGACTGTGGCGATCTCGAGTTTGCTCGACATCCCGTGGCCGGAGAAGGAGAAAGGTGAGGACGGTCTGCTCGATTGGCAGCTTCCGGGCTCGATTCCTCGGACGAGCATGGAGAGGACGACGCGTAGAGTCCGATGGTGGTCTTCGATTTGTGTGGGACGGCTTGCATCGACGGCGAGGCGTGACGGCCAGCTTCGGCCGTGGTTCAATGCGGAGGAAGAAAAGAGAGCGAGAGGGAGTGGGGGAAATGAGGATGGGGAGCAGAGAAGCGGCTTGGCGTGCTTCTTATCTTCTCCTCCAGGGCGAGGCGTAGAGGAGCGGGGTTCTTGCGGCGTTGACATGGCACGGGGACACGGCGACGACGGCGTGAGCAACACGGCGCCCGTGCCGTGCTGCATCGCTGCAACAGGGGTGATGGGGGGGGCAAGGGAGAGCAGAGGTGAGTGGCGTGGAGGCTTCAGCTTCTCCTCCGCAGCGGCAAGGAGGGAGGGGGCCACGGTGGACGGCGACCACGGCACGCCGGCGTGAGGAGCACGGCGCCAGTGCCGTGCAGCGTGGCTGCTGCAGGAAGTCAAAGCAGAATTTGCAAAACGCCCCTTGACAAATAGATTTCCCTCACAGATAGGTCCTTCTTCCTATTTCTTTTTAATTCCTTTTCAAAACCAGTAGGGTTTCTGGGATTTAATTGAGGCCTTTATACATTTTTAAAAATTCTGAAAATATTTGGGTAGCCTCCCATATACATGTAGAGGCTCCACAAAAATTGGTTTTTGAAAATAAAATGTTTTTCTCCATTTTTGTTCATAGGGTTCTAAATAAATCATTTTTGGAAATTAATAATTTGATACTCCTTTAATATTTAAAACCAGAGATAAAATAGTTTGTAGAACCTTTGGAGCTTTCTTGAAAAATAAGATACTTCAAATAAGTTTTGTGTTCATAGAGAAAACATTTGTTTGAGGAAATAGAGAAATTGGGAGGGAAAATTAATGACCTTCATTTCCTTTTTTTTTTTTTTTGTAAATGAAAAGAGGGGTTTGTTTTAAATCGAAAAGTAGGTTTACTTGAGAGGGAGTGATATGAAGTGGGGATGATTATTAGTTCACCTCACTCCTGGAATTTTGATAAAGAAAATATAATTGTTTTCAGAGAATAGAGGAATAGATAGAGAGGAAATTTTTAATAGGATCATTTCTTGTAACCAAGATTTGATTTGAGGGTTACCTGAGGAATCATCCTCACAAGCAAACAACCAAACCAAGATCAGCATCACAACAACATTAACAACACACAATATCAACCACACAACTCAATTCATACAAATTAATCATGCCACACTTTTCATGATCAACAATACTACCTTAAAAATGATCATACTTAATTATGACAAGATGAAGTTTAGGAAATGGCTCAACTCATAATTGAATAGTTTTTCAAAAGATTTGAGAATGGAAATATGTGGGGTAATATATTTCCCACTAGAATTTCTTTTAAACAGAGTTGAAACCTTGGGGTTCATAAAGATTGGAATTTTGAAAAGTCAAGGTTGAGGAAAGGATAGGAGATCACAGAGAGTTCTCCATATTTTATAAACATGAAAGTGTTGAAAATACTTTTACTGTCTCAAAATAAAGGGCATTTTATTTGTTGCTAGAACCAAGTCATTTTTGAAATAAACTTTTGGCAATCATAAGAATGGGAAAGGCATATGGAATATTTTCTTGTCATAACATGGTCACCAGTGTTGAAAATATATTTTTACTTAGGTTGAGTTCTTAGGTTGACATTTACTAGTCAAACAATCACAAGCATTCAAGTCACACAAGGTCAAACAGAACAATTTTAAAAGGAAACACAATCATTTGTGAAATAATTCAAAAAGTTTTTGTTGGTTCTGAATTTTGGGTCTTATTTACTCTTATTATAGATTTGGGATGTTACAGATCCTTCCCCCCTTAAAATAAATCTCGTCCTCGAGATTTGCCCGGGGGTACAGGGGAGTATGAGGGCACGGGTTTTGGGCTGAAGATTCTTCCGAGGTCGTTCTTCTTTCAATAAGGTCGCTAAGTGAGATCTTAACAACTCGATGTTGCGAGGCCTCCTATTGGTTGGTTGTATAAGAATGTGGGTGTCTTCTTTGACATCAAATTGCCTTAGTCACACAAGAAGAATTTGGTAACAAGGTAGCTAGTCTTGTCACCAAATCACTTTTCATACTCCAGAGGCTGAGATGTACTGAATTATCTGATGTTCCGATTGTTTGTGTATGACACTCCATTATTTGAGCATACAAAAGTGAGTCGCTAACAAGTTCATGAGGCTTGTTACCAATTACTTCTATATAACCCGAACATTGGAGGATCACACCATTTCTAGAGAGGTTAAGAATAGTAGGTTCTGATATAGGAGTCTCCAAATACTCAATGATAGTCTGGTACACTTCTTCTTTGGTTCCGGGTCTTCACACAGCTTCGCAGGGGTCTTCATACAGCTTCGAAGGTGGCTTCACACATAAGTCAGAGTGCACCGGAAAGGTTAGGGCCTCCGGGAAAACTTTGTGGTTGAGGGCTCATGTTAGTTTTCAAGGGAGTTGGGTGCCATACCCTAAACATCACACCTATTATACCTAAGATCTTTAAACGACCAACTTTACATAGGTCTCTAACTCTCGATTTCTTCAAAATACCATTCCAATATCTCTGGTAAGGCAACTACTACCAACCAAATAATTTGAAACATGGTCCTGCCCAAGTTTAAATTATTAATCCGCCCTCATCTTCTTTGGGCATAAACTCTTTATCATGGTATATCTCAATCTATCGGGTACCCATCAAATCCTTTTAGGCATATTCTTCCCATTGCCTTTTTATCACAAAATCATTATGCTCCACCCATTATTTCCTTATTGATTTTTCTCTCCAGATAGGCATACCTCATAATATCTGACTCCTTCAGATGGTCATTTTCCCACGACCATATCATCAAAGCTACATAAAACATCCAACAATCATGTGATCATATCATCCTGAATTGACCCACTTTCTAACCAAATTCAGATTTTATCTCAACACTTTTGGGCCTTGATCTCTTAATAAATGATCTTTCCAAAAACAATCCAAACAGAGCGTGACAAGCTCTGAAAACTTCTGGCACCTAGAATGTCTGGCTACTAGACCAAGTCATATTGACTCCTAGAATCCGATAAGCATTCATTTATCCTCCACTAATTATTTCTTGCATACAACGATCTACTCATTGGCTAACTCATCCTTGATCACTTCCCATAATTCCATAAGAGTTTATTGCAAGGGTCATTTGCGCCAAGAATCACCCTAGACATTTCCACACCGGAGTATTTTTCTTAATCTACTTGCTTCTAACCAATCCAATTATCCTTTTATCAGCAAGTGCTTCCTAAAAATCCAAGAACTTTCACCTTTATTTCTAAACCTTAAATCAAGGGTCACATCTTCTAGCTCCAGATAACCACCAATGGTTGGGGACCACAACTGGTTAGCCCCAAAGCATAATTCAGATATATCATTTGTCCAAATCCAATTAATTTATCGATCCACTCCAAGTTTTCACTTCTATTCTAAACCCCAAATTTTTTTTTTTTGATATTACCAATATCATCCAACAAGTTCTGATCTCCTCAACTAGATTCTTAAGGGACCCTTTTAACTAATAATCTCATAGTTCAACACTTGTATATCCCCCTAAAGTTCTCCTTTCTACCAAATAGTTTTGAGTCGTCCTATGGCACCTATTTCCTTTGTCTAGAAAAAGCAGTTAGTAGCTTTGCAAAACTTGGTTAGATGAGAGATTTAAAGTTAGATAAATTATGTTAGTTATGTTAGCTTTCATAATCTTTTGTTAGTCTGACAGAATCCAACTAGTGTCATCGAACGTCGGGTCTTGAATCTTCATCCTTCTCGATAGCTTGATGTGGTTGCTCAAAACGACGTATGAAGGCCGCTATCCGTCTTGCAGAAGGTCGTAGAGTCTTGGGCCTCAAGGTTGAAGTAGAGAGTATTCGGTATCTTGTTCCTCTTACTAGGTCAAAATTTTCTGGAGGGTTTTCTAGGTCGGACTTTTGAAAGGATACAAAACCTCAGGCTATTTGGTTAAAGATCGGGGGTCTTTTGGTATCTTGAGGAACTGTCAGTTCTGTTTGGGAGATGATTTAGATAAGAGGGAAGAATATTTTAGAAAGCTTTTCCTTGGCGGGTTTACATCCGTAACAAGGTGCACTTAGGTGGCAAAAAGGAAACTAAACTTTTCCTTTTTGTAAAACTACGTTTTTCCACCTCACAAACAACACACAAGCAGAGTACACACAAGCAAGGTGCACACAAGGTACGTCTAGTACCAACGGATGTCTAGTACGCGTGGTAATAGGGGTGAAACAACCAAGGTTCCTATCATATGTTTTTCCTATGGGTCTTGGTTAAACAGGGGTGCTGAAATCCTCATTTCGTCGCCTTAGTCTTCAGCTGGAAAAACTGAGATTGTCGAAGTAGCAACTTGAGTAGAATTGCTGAGGCTGAGCTGAGGTCTTCGGAGGTCTCTTGCTTTGTTGGTGTCGACGATCTTGGCATTTGCATATCAACCACCTTGATGTTGAATGTTGAGTATTTGCGATGGAAGCTTCTTCTTGTAGGTGCTAGCTAATTAGGTCTCCATTGGACATCGTCAAGTATTTTGAACAGGTAAGAGGGAGTAGAGAAATCCTTGGTAAATTTTAAAATAGAAAGGTAAGTCTCAGAAATTAATTGAGAAGGCGAGAAGAGCGGGAGTCATTTTTGGACTTCCCTAAATAAGGATATATTTTTGGTGTTAACATATTTTTAACAAAATATTCTCTTCCTAACTAACGTCCATGCTAACTAAGGTCTGTTACAGTCAGGATGGCTCTGATACCAAGTCTGTGAGGACCCCGGATTAATTATCCGAGATACTCGTTATGTTTCCTGCAACAGTCCCATGATCAGTGTGCTGTTGCACATAACTTGAGTTGGTATCACAGAACACCCACAAATACCGAATAATTATACTTACGTGCTTGAAGTGATCAGCTTCAATAAGGTACTTGCAGCGGAATCACCAAATCAACGTGGAGCCCAAGTCATTCGCCTTTACCCTACAGGCAGCTGACTGGGAAGCGCCCTAGTTCGCAAAGACGTCAGTGAACTCCTCCTCGTCGAACTGCTCTTCTCTGGAATCTGGCTAAGACAATAGCCAGGGACGAAACCAATATGAGTACATTTGATTGTACTCGCAAACTACCCCAACAGGAACATGCACTAATTTTTTTTTTTTTTTTTTTTTTTTCAAGACTTTTATTTTTAGGGGAAACCTTCCCCAAATCTTTCAAAAGGAGAAGAGTAGATTTTTAATCCTGTTAAAAACAAAACCTTTTGGAAAGTAGTTTTCTTAATATCTTTGTTTAAAAAGGGTAAGAAATCTTTTTAAATCTTTTTCCCGAAAAATACACCTTCTTTTGAAAAGGGTAAGAAACCTCTTTTAAAACCTTTTTCCTCGAAAAACAACTTCTTGTCCTGATTCCAAGCCCGTCGCTACCTCGAACCAACTCATTGGTACAGGTACGAAATAACCTTTCCAGCCAACTTCCTTCCAAAACTCAACACCTTTCTCAAAACTTGCACATGGTCTTAGGACAGCCTTCCAACTGTCCGTATCCGAGGACTCGGCTATTCGAATAGTTTTACCCTCTGCAGAGGTAGTACGCTTTTCCCACACCCATCCGGTCACTCATCGTGTCAGCCACGTCCCGCCATACCAGAGGTATGCGAAGTTGAGATCCCGGCCATAGCCTGTCCTTTGCTCATGCTAGTATAGGACCCTGCCGCTACGACACTTTCCATCGACACTCAAATCCTCAGAAACTAAGTGTGAGGACTCGTAGTTCTGCCCGGCGGACCCAAGGGAGCCCTTCAATCCTCTTCCTCCAAGTACGTCCATACCGGCTTCCGGTAGACCAACATTGAAGAGGACCCAGGTCAGGGGGTAGGTCCTCAGACCATCCCCTCATGGAACGAGGTTATCCTCGTTGTTGAGGCATCCAGTACTAACACGAGCAAATTATATGACTACGCCCTTGCCCATATGTGGGTAAGTGTGGTCGCACAGGATAATGGTTGGTCGTCATAGTGCTAGGACACAATGTGCATTTTTCTCAAAAACAACACCAACCTTCTTCAACTGAGCACCGACCTTCCGGCAGGTCTATCCAAGTATTTTTAAAAGAGAGTTTCGAGAAAACATTGTTTTTCCCATCCTATAGTTTTAAATAACTACCTTATACTTCTATATAAGGTGGCAAAATAGTTTTTCATAAACCCTTTTAAAAAGGTTTTCACAATCATTTCTAATTTTTCAGAGCAAAAATACTTTTAATCAAAACTTGGGTGGTTTGTAATCCCACCAAAAGATTTTCATAGAAGGCTTTGGAGTAAAACAAGTTCATTTAGAAATCATTGTATACCGCTAACACCTCTATATCGGGTGCCTCAACAATATACTTGTAATTTTGGAAAAAGGGTTTTCAAAATCATCGCTTTCGTGGCAGACACCACAGAAATCATTTATGCTCTTTATAAGTAAAACAGGTAAATCAAAATAGATGTATATAGATGCAAGCTCAGTGGAGTAGCTTGCCTGCTTTCCAGCATGAAGTCTCTGGACTTCTCCTCACAGATCAAAGAATTAAACTCCGATTCTTCTCTCGTAAATCCTTTCCAAGGATCACCCCGGTGGCGTTTACATCTAGCGTCGCAAAAAGGAAAGAACACAATCAACATCCAGTAGAACCCTCCGACAACAACCATCAAGCAATACTAACAAACAACAATCAAGAGAGAAGAATGTTATTTAACAAACAAGTTTGGAAATCACCCCACTACTCATGCTTATAAGGATATGGTTAAAGTTGTGATTAAGCATCTTTATCTAAATAGGAAATACTTCAGACAAAAGTTATCTGTAAACCAAAATATCTCACCAAGTGAAGGTGAAGACACTAACATGAACAGGCAATACCTACAACTACTAAACTACTCAATCAAGCATCACTACAACTCTCAAGCATCACACACAGCTACTGCACACACAAAGCAACACAATTTGATTTCAATTTAATTGAATTGACTATTATTTAATTAGGCCTTAAATAAGGCAGAAATTAGTGGTGCATGTTTAATTGCATAACTTGGGTTCTGTTGGTCACAAAAATACAAACTAAATTCCTACAGAAAGCTACTGAAGTGTAGAAGACCACACAATTGGGTTTGATTCACTTAGAGTTATTAAACTCCCTACATAATTGTTTTAGTCCAGAAAGGTTTTCTGACATTCAATCAAATGCTAACTAATTAATAAGGGTTAATTAATTCCACCAAAATTAGGGGAGCTAAGTAATGACAGTACCAATCTAACAAAATTGGATTGGTATCCTTTGGACTAATTGAGGATCAGAAACCAACAAGTTTAGAATTTAAACCTTCTATGGTATTTTAAATATTGTATTTCTAATGTTAATTTAAATGAGATGAAACCACTTCAGTGAGTTAAAGAATTTCATAAGCTTTACAGAACCTTTGAGTTGGATTTATTTGGACACATGAATCTCGAGATATGGAATTATCTAGTGTTAAAGATACTTTTTATAAGTTTTATTCTAGCTAACATTTTAAAATGTAATCACACAAAACTAATTTAACAACAAGATAGACAAGCAAAACACTCACTAACAGTACTAACATAATTTAACATGTCAAAGATCAGTAACACCCAAGTGGCAATACCAAAACAATCAACAATAAACACAACCCACAATTTCATAATTTAAAACATTAAATCTAATTCTTGTTTATTAGTGGCAGAACATCATTTTTACTAAAAATTACACCTAGAGAGTTCTGTCAATCAAACAACCATGCAAACTTGGGTTTGTGTTCTCTGTTGCTATTAGAAACTACTCCAAGTGAGTTTGATCCAAAAAGTTATTTACATAATTTAATAAAAATGCACAAAGTGCTTGCTGGCCTAAACTAGAAGTGCATGCAACTTTTGTTCTAAACATTCAAAACATATGAGACCAATTTCTACTGAAAGGTACTGTGAAGAGCTTTCTAAAACCATTGGATTGACACATCTTAGATCAACACAAATTAAGTTATGGACAAAACACTGATTTTGACCAATCATAGCACAGCATTTTTCAAAGACACACAAATCAATATTTTTCAGATCTGTAAGTTGCACACGTCTCTAAACTTATAACATTACTATTGTGATTTTTGGTTTGGCCAGATTCAAACTAAAACTATTTCAAATGGATTTAAACTAAAGGTCCAGAAATATATCTACCAGGAAATAAATAAACAACCTAAAAAAAAAGTTAGCGGGCTGGATCTGCTGGATCAGGGCTGTGCAGCGCAGGGAGTGGCCCATCTCGCGGCCCACGAGCGCGAGCGAAGGGGTACGGGCCAGCCTCTTCTTCCTCGACACGAACAGAGGGACGACGGCGAGCTGGAGCTCCGGCGAGGACGGCGTCGGCGACCTGGGGCTTCCTGGGAGAGGATAAGAGATACATGAAAGCGAGCGGAGCAAAAGAAACTCGGAGATGCAAAAATGGCAGGGAGAGGTGGACTGTGGCGATCTCGAGTTTGCTCGACATCCCGTGGCCGGAGAAGGAGAAAGGTGAGGACGGTCTGCTCGATTGGCAGCTTCCGGGCTCGATTCCTCGGACGAGCATGGAGAGGACGACGCGTAGAGTCCGATGGTGGTCTTCGATTTGTGTGGGACGGCTTGCATCGACGGCGAGGCGTGACGGCCAGCTTCGGCCGTGGTTCAATGCGGAGGAAGAAAAGAGAGCGAGAGGGAGTGGGGGAAATGAGGATGGGGAGCAGAGAAGCGGCTTGGCGTGCTTCTTATCTTCTCCTCCAGGGCGAGGCGTAGAGGAGCGGGGTTCTTGCGGCGTTGACATGGCACGGGGACACGGCGACGACGGCGTGAGCAACACGGCGCCCGTGCCGTGCTGCATCGCTGCAACAGGGGTGATGGGGGGGGCAAGGGAGAGCAGAGGTGAGTGGCGTGGAGGCTTCAGCTTCTCCTCCGCAGCGGCAAGGAGGGAGGGGGCCACGGTGGACGGCGACCACGGCACGCCGGCGTGAGGAGCACGGCGCCAGTGCCGTGCAGCGTGGCTGCTGCAGGAAGTCAAAGCAGAATTTGCAAAACGCCCCTTGACAAATAGATTTCCCTCACAGATAGGTCCTTCTTCCTATTTCTTTTTAATTCCTTTTCAAAACCAGTAGGGTTTCTGGGATTTAATTGAGGCCTTTATACATTTTTAAAAATTCTGAAAATATTTGGGTAGCCTCCCATATACATGTAGAGGCTCCACAAAAATTGGTTTTTGAAAATAAAATGTTTTTCTCCATTTTTGTTCATAGGGTTCTAAATAAATCATTTTTGGAAATTAATAATTTGATACTCCTTTAATATTTAAAACCAGAGATAAAATAGTTTGTAGAACCTTTGGAGCTTTCTTGAAAAATAAGATACTTCAAATAAGTTTTGTGTTCATAGAGAAAACATTTGTTTGAGGAAATAGAGAAATTGGGAGGGAAAATTAATGACCTTCATTTCCTTTTTTTTTTTTTTGTAAATGAAAAGAGGGGTTTGTTTTAAATCGAAAAGTAGGTTTACTTGAGAGGGAGTGATATGAAGTGGGGATGATTATTAGTTCACCTCACTCCTGGAATTTTGATAAAGAAAATATAATTGTTTTCAGAGAATAGAGGAATAGATAGAGAGGAAATTTTTAATAGGATCATTTCTTGTAACCAAGATTTGATTTGAGGGTTACCTGAGGAATCATCCTCACAAGCAAACAACCAAACCAAGATCAGCATCACAACAACATTAACAACACACAATATCAACCACACAACTCAATTCATACAAATTAATCATGCCACACTTTTCATGATCAACAATACTACCTTAAAAATGATCATACTTAATTATGACAAGATGAAGTTTAGGAAATGGCTCAACTCATAATTGAATAGTTTTTCAAAAGATTTGAGAATGGAAATATGTGGGGTAATATATTTCCCACTAGAATTTCTTTTAAACAGAGTTGAAACCTTGGGGTTCATAAAGATTGGAATTTTGAAAAGTCAAGGTTGAGGAAAGGATAGGAGATCACAGAGAGTTCTCCATATTTTATAAACATGAAAGTGTTGAAAATACTTTTACTGTCTCAAAATAAAGGGCATTTTATTTGTTGCTAGAACCAAGTCATTTTTGAAATAAACTTTTGGCAATCATAAGAATGGGAAAGGCATATGGAATATTTTCTTGTCATAACATGGTCACCAGTGTTGAAAATATATTTTTACTTAGGTTGAGTTCTTAGGTTGACATTTACTAGTCAAACAATCACAAGCATTCAAGTCACACAAGGTCAAACAGAACAATTTTAAAAGGAAACACAATCATTTGTGAAATAATTCAAAAAGTTTTTGTTGGTTCTGAATTTTGGGTCTTATTTACTCTTATTATAGATTTGGGATGTTACAGGGTCCTCCCACGTATCTTAGGGTGGTGGCAGCGTTGATGGATTAAGGTTTCCCCCTCGGCTGCCCAAAGGAGACGACGCAAGAGGAGAGACAATCAGGTACCTTAGGCCTTGATTAGCAAGACATAAGGTCACCGAGACAAGTGACTACCCTCTCGACCGATGTGGTAGATATCCACCTTGGATGTCGAGTTTTTCATGACCTTGGAGTTGAGAACACCATTGATCTTTAGGGAAACACCTCACTGCAAATTAAGTCCATCCATCGTGAAAGACAAGCTTGCCGGCAATTCACGGGAACTACATCACTCTTGGCACGACTTCATGCTAAAGAACCTGGTAATCAAAACGTTGATTAGCGGCTTGAACACTCTAGAGATGACCATCACGTGGAGGCCATCCGCGTCCAACCAGACGTAGAACATCATCGGCTACTTGGCCGATCATCGGATTTCAGGCTCACCCTCCACCGTTTGCTGCCACAACGTGACAACCCGGCGTTCTTGTCTTATTTGCCCCAACCATGCATCAATGATATCATCGAGACCCGATGACCTAAAATAATCTCGGGCATGAAAGTTCCCCCAAACCAACAAGTATCTAAGAGCCTACCCCACTCCACTTGAAATCCCCAATGTAAATATGCATGCAAGATATATTTGTAGTAAACAAACGCCAAACAATTGTTTACGAACCGTAAAGTGGGTTAACAACCATCAAAGATGAGTGCAAGCCAATACCAGTGAAGAGTGAGCGGTCACACCGTGAGCAACCGTCGATGAATATTTGATCACTCAATGGTGGAATCTCGAGAACAACTAGCTGCCGGTGAAAATTGTGTTGGCATTTGTAAAGCTGACATGCCTCCTCCAAGAAACGGAGTGGCTCGAGATGTAGAGGGACGCAAGCCGTCTATCAGTATGTAGTGAGTTTTTGAATAGTAGCATCATCTCTCGCGTGTACCATCTCGTCCCCCTTATGCCGCCTTGTGCGCTGGTAAATGTGCGCTTGGCTACATGGTGCTTTAACGAGTTGCGACTTGACCAACCCTCGTATATGAGGCGAGAGTTCGAAGAGTTGTATCTGATGGGTATAGTCGAACTTGATGCAGGCTACCATACGAGTCAGCCTTAGTTGTTTAATACTACTCCTCCGTTCCAAAATATAAAACGTTTTAGGCATTTTAATTCGGACCAGATGCAGACAAAAATGTGAGTAAATATAAAACTTAAGTAAATCTCGATAGATTTTAATAAAAATGACACAACATCTTATATTTGGAACGGAGGAGTAACTTGCTAAAACATTTTACATTGTGCAATAAAGGGAATACCCTTTATGGAGGTGAATGTCACATCTTGTGGACCAAACTGAAATAAACGTTATTTTACATAGCAATCACTGATTTATCTCCTCACATGGTCTGATAGTCATGTGTTTTACGAAAACAAGACAAACATCTCAATGTCTTCGCCGCTAAGAAACAACCTCGAACCGGAAGAACCTAATCTGATCTGCCTACACGCAAAACCGTGCTGCTGTCAAGGACAACACGAAGTTTAAAAAACACGAGTAAAAAACACGAAAAACAGCACAGGTAAAACAAAAGTTTCTCTTTGAATCGCCATTGCGAAAACCTTACTTGGCATGCAGACAAACAAATGCAACTGGCTCCCTTGTGCTCGTTTGGGGTGAGCGGCCAGGTGGTGCGAGCCGCGCCTGGCGGCTGTCGGCGTTCCTCGCCGTCTCTGTGGTGCTCTGGAGATCGGAGCCGGAGACGGAGGTGGTGGAGAGCGCCGGGATCCCGGCAAATAAGCTCGTTTTCTGCAGATCTGCTGGCGAAGATTGGATTTTGACCCGAGCTTCTCTCGTTCGTCATGGTGGCGAAGAGGCTACTTCGGGCCAAGTGAAGATCTACGGGTGGTTTGATCTGCAGTTGGTGCCGCAGGAGTTCTGGAACCTCTGCTGCTGCACGATGCAGAGGATGAAGCAGTTGGCTAAGCTCCAGAGGATGGAGGAAGCGAGCTGCATCGTCGTTTCTGCAACCTCTTCAATAAAAAGGTTCGTAAATCGCGAACTCAGTTGCGATGGTGTGGATTTGGACCGATTCTTTGCTGCTCGTCTTGGTGGCGAGAGGAGAGACCTGGATCCAATTCGTGCTTGCTCGCTGCTGGATTTGCACCAGGGGAGAAGATGTGCTTCTTCTGGGAGATTCCTTACGGCGGCGCAGCTGGCGTCACTGTTCTTCATGGTCGAAAGGCGACCGCTCCCACCCCTTGAGTCGGCTACGGCTCTCTCCGGCCGGCGAAGGTGGATCTTCAAACCTCCAGGCCAAGTTGCCATTTCGGAGGCCCTTCGAGTTGCGGGCAGCGTGCTCCCGTCTGCACCTCCCAAGTGGTTCGTCCCCGGCGAGATGCAGATCGGCTGCGCCGCGTCTCTGGTTCGTCACGCTGAGATAGGAGCAGGACCAAATTGCGTTTCCTGTATTTGCTTTGAGGTCCTTTGTGCAAAATGCTTGGCCCAGTGTGTAATTTCCTGCTTTATAAGGGCATTATTTGTAAGTTGTAAACTCAGTGTTGACTATTAATGAAGCTCTCGGTCCTTCAAGACCGATCCTCTGTTAAAAAAAAAAAAAAAAAAAAAGCAACTGGCTCCTCCTTCCTCCTGCCGTTCAGATCACAGCACTAACAAATTGCCAAACTCAGGAGCACTGTGCGATAAATACCCCTCCGCTCCTCTCTCCCCCGTTTCTCTTCTTCTCCCTCTCCCTGTCGCCGGCCGCTTCCTCTACACACCCCCTGCCCTCCTCTCCCTCTCCCCATCCCCACTGTCCCCGACACCCGAACCCTAAACCCACGAGCCGCCAGCGTGGCCTCCGCCGCCTCTCGCATGCGCGCTGCTTCGTAGCCCCAGGCCGCCGGCGATCGCCGGAGTTGGAAGATGGGGGCGGGCGGGAAGGGGTGGACCGAGACGGCGAGTCGCGGGCTCAAGACGGCGTGGTTCATGGTGGTGATGCTGGCGTCGCTGCTCGTCGCGTCGGCGCCCGTGGTGGTGGCCGCCGGCGACGTGGCCGTGGCGCTCTGGCTCGAGGTGCGCCTCGGGTGCTCGCGCTGCGGCGGGCTGCGGGACCACCTCCAGCGGTACGGCTTCCGGAGCTCGCTCGTGGACATACCGCTCCTCTCCGTAGTTCGATCCCTCGTCATCACCTGTAAGCTGCCATTGCCCCCTCAGTGCTGTTCTAGTGCGCGCAAAGTGCTAAGAAATCGGCACGTACGGGCCGGGTTTCTCTAATTCTTTTCCCCTGCCTTTCCCCTAGTGCTCTGAAGCCTATTTTGGGATTTGGGCGTTTTGCTTAGGATTTTCGTTTTTTTTTTTGCATCTATGTATGAGGATTTGGTGATCCGAAAGCTACATCTGTGATTGTCATCTTCTGTTCGGGCGAAATGACGAAACTTTTGCTGAAAAAAAAAACTGCCCGTTTCCGTAGTCATTAATTAAAGAGCATATACCTGTTGCTTGTTGTCTCGTTGTATGTCCTCTTCTCTTCTCTTCTATTCTATTACTCTAAATTAGTCAAACTGCGGCATTTTGCTAAGTGGACTCTGCTTGGAACTTGATGAAGGAAATTTGAAATTTTCAGAGCAGTTTACAGTAGGAATCAATCAACACCGGTATTTTGAGGAGAATCACTAGCAGATCCCACTAACCTGACAATGTGCTTGTGCAGGTGTGTACCTTGTGTGTGATACTTCTGGTCTCTCTCATGGCCCGTACCTTGGAACGACAACGTTCTGTTCCTTGGCGTCGCTGCTAATCTTGCTGTTGAAGGCCTGCGTTTACAGTCCGGCACAGGACATTGGGCCTGAGCTCTCACCGTCATTGGCGGATCACAAGCTAAATATGAAGATGCTATGGGGAATGCCTGTGCTGTTCTTGTCGTCCTTGCTCTTTGCTCTCGGCCATTTTGTTGTTGCTTACAGAACAAGCTGCAGGGCTCGACGGAAGCTGCTTATCCATCGCATTGACCCTGAATCGGTATGTCGTGTTTTTCCTGAATCTCAGCGAATGATGGATGTACAAATCAAGCTTTTATACTCGTTCCTCTTGGTATTTATGGTCCGTTCTGCTATTTTTCAGATTCTTGCATACAAGAATGCCTTTCCTGGATGCTACAAGGTTCCTCGATCACCCACTCCACACAGTGGGAAACTTTATTCAAGGAGTGAAAGTGAGACAAAGAGAAAAGCTCTTGTCCACGATGACAGGGATATTCCAATCAGTTTTCTTGCTGATCGTGATAGCATGTTCATTGCTTGCCAGGGGATCACTGTGCATTACAAAACGTCGGACCCATCAAATTGTGTATCTCCAGCTCCTGAATCATTTCCAGAAATCAATCGTGATGTAGTTTCGTCAAGCATTTCTCCAAGAAGACATAGGCATGAGAGCCCGCCTTCAGCTACCTCTAGTACCCGCCGTCTTTTGAATAGGAGCTTTAGTCATCAGTATCACCAAACCTCGCTATATGCCCCACTGTTAGTAGAACCATTGACCTCTCCAACTTTGTCGGATGGCATCCCCCTTCTGAGTCTTGATGATGAGAGCTTACAGGTGTGTTTGAAACCTATGTGCTTGGATCTCGAGACTGGAGAGCAGGGGAAATTTGCTGTTGTTTTGGTGCATGGGTTTGGAGGGGGAGTATTCTCCTGGAGACATGTTACTAATTCGCTTGCTCGACAAGTGGGTTGTACTGTGCTGGCCTTTGATCGCCCTGGATGGGGTTTAACATCTCGACCTCGCAGAAAGGACTGGGAAGACAAGAATTTGCCAAATCCATACGAGATTGAGTCACAGGTGATCCTTGTTGCATCTACTCACTGATTGTGTCACACAAACTTTATTTTTATTGTTTGGAAAAGAGCACCTAATTGAGTACAGCCAGCATTTACCTGAATATTTTTATTTTTCCACTACAAAATTAAGATTGCGTTATCATTTCACTAAAGTTGTATACCTTCAAAGAGTGCAATTTTTGGCTTAAGAGTGCGACTGAGATTATATCTCATTTTTAGGTGACTGAAATTTTAAGAATTTCAGGCAAACTGAGGATTAGCAAAAGCGTGATTTTGTTGGTTACATATGGAGTTACTTGGAGATGGGAATGTTTTCATTTGATGATTCAGAAATAGACATCCCTTTAAATAGACCCCTCGTTTCATTGGTAGCTGTGGTCAACATCTTTTTTAGTTTTGAGATGTAATCCCTCCGTCCTAGCTTGCTAAAACGTCTTATATTTTTGGACGGAGGGAGTATATCATCATGTTGTGACATAATTTCCCTTTTTAAGGTTCCAGTTCAGTTACAACCAGTAGACACTTTCCTGCTGCACTTCGAACAGAGAGATCATGTTTAACAAGATAACCGTTTATGCCCTTCTACAGGTTGATCTTCTCATTTCCTTTTGCTCAGACATGGGCTTGCGCTCTGTGGTTTTAGTTGGTCATGATGATGGTGGCTTGCTTGCGCTAAGAACTGCTGAGAAGTTACGTGCATCTAGAGATTCTACAAAGGTAGTTACACTGTCACCTTTTTTGTGTGTTGTAAACTTCGGTGACCTATCATATTATTCGTGTGTAGTTTATCCCCAGAATGATCATATAAAAGCAATCGTTTCCTTGTGTACTCCCAGGTTGAAGTGAAGGGAGTTGTTCTTATCGGTGTAAGCTTATCAAGAGAAGTAATTCCTGCATTTGCTCGTATACTCCTGCATACCCTCTGAGGAAAAAGCACATGGTCCGCCCGCTTCTTCGTACTGAAATCACTCAGGTGATTAATCGACGAGCATGGTTTGATGCCACCAAGTTGACAACAGATGTTCTGAACCTATATAAGGTAAAAACTTCCAGTGGTTTACATTTCCCTTTTTCCTTCTAAATTTACTGTCAAACCCTTGATGTCCAAGCTAGTTTTGGAAATGAGTTAGGTCATTTTTTATTATTTAAGTACTCTTACAGAGCTTCAGTCAGGTATAATATAATAATTTATCGCCCCACCGTGTTGTCTTAATGTAGAAAAGGTGAACTATTCTTGCATGCCACTACTTCATATAAAGTAGGTTTCCGAATGTAAAATAAAAATAAGTGCAACTTTGACCATACATGTTTTTGCCCATTACTTGATCCTGTGAGTATTTAACTATCGATTGACTTTACGTGAACTTTTGCATTCAGGCTCCACTATTTGTTGAGGGCTGGGATCAAGCACTTCATGAAGTAGGCCGTCTTTCATTTTCTACTGTCCTATCATCAAACAGAGCTGCAGAATTATTAAGATCAGTGGAAGACCTCCCTGTTCTGGTGGTAGCAGGTTCTGAGGATGTTCTTGTACCTCTGAAGTCGGCGCAAACTATGGCTTCAAAACTTGTAAATTCTGTAAGTTGTCTACGATTTCATAGCTGCGCAGTTCTCCCTTAATATATTCTGTCATGAATTCCAGCTTGACATTACTTGATTGCTGATCCGAATAATCTGTGTTTTGCTTCCTGTGCAGATGCTAGTAACTATATCAGGATGTGGACACCTGCCACATGAAGAGTGTGCCAAGGCATTCCTCTCGGCTCTTTCTCCGTTCATCTCAAGATTGGTATCATTGGACGATTCATTGCAAAGATTGTAGCATACAGTCTGTCCATCTTTCTTTCTGACTTTGCCCTCTTCTGCCCTCTACACTGAGTAGATCTCCTCTAGTTCGTGTGAGTTTGTGTTGAGCCACTGCTAGTTGCAAAGTAGGGGAGCCTGACCCACAATCTCGAGGGTCTTAGAGCTCCAAACCTTTTTTTTGTTGTCACATGTAATGGTGTCCCGGAATTGTTTCAATCAAGCAAGTTGAATCTGTACAGCACATGCTTGCTGTGTTCTTGTTCACTTCTACCGCTACTCCAGTCCAGATGCCACTTTAACTTATCCTGTACTAGAAATAAAATTTCAGTAGACAAAATTTTAGTGCAAAGGTGCCACCTTCTGGGCCTGGATGGCTCTGTGTGTCATCTCTGGCTTTGTCCCGTGCCAAGTGCCAGTTGCCATAGGATACTGCCTTCACATGCCAACATTTCTTGCCTGGGATGAGCATGGACACAGCTGTTGGAAGGTGAGGCCCTTGAATTGATCAGCCTCACGTGGCTTGTGTTGCTAACATAAAATACTCGACCTTACACCATCAACTTATTACAAATCCAATTTTCACACATCTGCCTGCAAATGAAAAATAAAATAAAATAAACGCATGAGCAATTCTTATACAGCTGATTGCAGTGAGTTATACAGCTGTTACCATCTGGCTGTTGTTGTGTAGTCCCTCTTTTTCACAGATAAACAAAAATTCAGAAACCGGAAATGTGTTGCTGACAGGATTCCTCGAGATTCAAGCTCTCAAACACCAATAATTCGTATGAACCAAGAGTCCAGAGAGGCATGATAATAAAAGCTTTCTTCGGACAGCTTTTACAACGAAGAAGAGCATTTACAAACTAGCAGACAATAATTTCTACACAAGGTACGCTGTACCACTTCAAAATGATTTTACATTTCTCTTGGTGGGCATAACCCAAGTTCACCATCTGTTTAATGGTGGAGTAGCCATTGGTGATTTTCTAGTTATTCTTTCACCATTGGCTTTCGCTACAAGGGTAGTTCAACATTCCCTCTTTTACCCAAATAGTAGTAATCCACAAAGCCACATTTCTCTCACTAAATTTTCATCTTGTTTGCCCTACATCTGGCTCCCATTCATTGCTGGCAAGAACAAGGCGATCACCGTCTCTAATGAGCTCAACCTCGTCCACCTCGGCACCCTCGACTGTCAGGACCTTAGTAGGCATCATGTCGAACTTCTTTGCACCTAGTTGAAGAAGGTCCTGCATCGTCCGTGGTAAAACCACAAGCTTTCCAGCAGTGTTCCCCTTCTCAGGACAGCTAATTATCACCCGTATGAGTGGTTTGTGATGGTCCTGACGATAACTCGGAGCACCTGTTGCTGCAAGACCTCTTGAGAGTGGATGGTCAGTGTCTCGGTGTGGATGAGACGAAGAGATGACGCCGAAAAGGGAATTCTGAAAGCTGACTTTCCTCCTGCCTAGCTTTTGTGGAAGAACTTTGCTGGGTAGCTCAGTGTCTTCACGGATCACATTTCGCATCGAGGGATCACTGCTAAACCGGCCTAGCAGCATAGGTGCCGCATTACCATTTGAGGTGTACTTCCTTGGTGCTGTCAATGGTTTAAATAGGGCTTGTATTTCTTGATGGCCTTGTTGATCAGCTAGAGTTCTTGCAGTCCAGCCGTTGCTGTCCTGCTTGTCAATGTTAGCTCTGTGTTTCAGCAACAACGCAACCATCTCAACGTTTCCATCGCAGACAGCACGGTGCAGCGGAATGTTTCCATCTTTGGATGGCCTGTCTGCATCATGGATGCGATTGAGTATTTCCTCGAGGAGTTCTATATTGTTTTGCTCAATAGCGATGCAACAATATAAGCCTGTATCCCCCAATGACAGATCTGCACCGCCCTGGACTAACAGCTGCGCAACTGTATCATGCTTTGCATATATAGCCTCCCATAGTGGAACTTTCCTTCCGAATCTGGATATTCGAAGAATTAAAGGCACGTCAGTTGGAGGTATCATATAACCTACATAAACTTAACAACTCTTTGCCATTTGTAAGCACAATTAAGAGAACATTCTTTTTCTAGCTAGTCAAGAGTAAAAATTTCCTAAAGTGGTACACCGTAATAAATTTAAATCTCAAAAAATTCTGGAGACCATAGATTGCTCCACTATGATGATATATACAAGAAGGAATTATCATAATTCTAGCTGTAGGCTTACCCTAGCATTTGGATCCGCTCCATATTCTAATAGAAGTTTGACACACTGCTCATTTCCTGAGGAAGCAGCTATGTGCTGATCATGAAAATGAAGATTGTCATTTCCTGCTTAAAGAAATATAGCATGAAGAGCGTAGTTATGCATTGATGAACATACTGACCAATGCTGTACGCCCATCTTGATCTGACTCGTTTGGGTCCAGATTACGTTTAAGTAGTTGATGCACCAAATGGTCATCTCCTCTAGTTACTGCAAAGCTCAGTGTAATCGGCATATCCAGACGACCTCGAGCTAGCATGGTCTCGATCTCCTTCAGCACAACTACCATTACGCCGTCGTCTTTCTTATCTTTTAGTAACTGTACCAAAATAGAGGATCTTAATACGCGTACAACAAGCGTTCATAGGCAAACAGCATTTTGTTAAACATTTTCAGCATAGTTGGTTACAGTTGGGAGCATCCGCTTATCAGAGAATAGCCCACATGAATGTAATTTAAGGATCTAGGCGAGCAAGTGATTATGTGAGGATTAAACTTTCAATTTCACATATTGTCATGCAAGGTGCACAGAAGGGGTCAGATAGGTGTACTAAAAAGCTCCAGTTGTGTATCCCAAGATCTAACAATTATAATCTACAGTCTGTAAATGTGCAATTTCCATAGGAGAGAAAAAACTGTGAAGGGTAATATGGATAGTAAACCTGAATAAGGTTGTTCATTATGATAGTTCCATCTCCAACATTGGATTGAACAATGCTGAGAAACGCCGTCCGGTTCATGCGTAAAGCTGACACAAGGATTTTGTCCGGACTGTGAATAGTTGAGGCCTATAGCAAAGAACCCCAATTTCTCCAATAACATCTCCGGACTTAGCCACTCCCACTACCTGGAGATTACCGAATACCAACATATTATTTAAGGACCGTCTGAATGATTGATGCACAAATTTTCTTCAAGCTAAGCATCAAAGCAACATAGGACTCACCTGTTCAGTACCATGTTCCGCACCATTTGGCAGCTCAATTAACTCCTGAAAAAGCAACATGTTTATCGATTGTCAGAATGACAGTAACACTTTTGTGTTAAAACTAATACCAGTATAACTTCTTTTTATCTATACTCTTCTCATTAGTAATTATGTTAACTAAGAAATTAATAACTAGGAAAAAACAGCATTCTTACCGCACTACCAGAAACTAAAATGTAGAAGTCAGTGGGTGCTTCATTCTGCAAAATCACATCCTCCTAGGTGGAAAGTATTCAGCTTTCATCTCCGAAACCTTTAAAAGGAATCATGCAAAATGAAAAATTAAGCATATGTTCAGGAGTAACTAACTAAAAGAAAGACTAAAGAATCACCACAGCCTCACCAGTTGAAAAATTAGATCATTAGATACACCTTTAAATAGGTAAATGTTCTGAACCAGATGGAGAAACAGATAGTGAGAAATGCTAGATCTAATGGCCTTTGGCAGCACATCAAGAGTCTCTTGTTGTTGAAGACCTTCTGAGTCCGTCCTGAACTTTAAGCTAAGATGTGATATCATCTGATCTTGCAACCGAGGTGGTAGCTGATTCCTAAGTGCAAAGCTGGTTGCAGCTTGAATTGTATCTCGCTTTAGTCAAAAGAAAACAGAAACAAGATCTCAGAGTTGAGTATTAAGATAATTATTCGATGTATATATCAACCAAAGGCCAGCCAGACAAAACTCATATTTTCGAGTACGGCTGGTGCCATGGACAACCAAATTGGTCATGTTCCCAATCAAATAAGCAGTTAACCCAAGGTTAAAGAACATGTAAAAAATATTGAAAATCATCTCTCTTATGTTTTCCGCATGATAATCCCCATAACCCACAGTGGTAAGTGTGGTGATTGACCAATATACTGATGTTACATAGCGAATCCACAAGCCCTGTTGATGAAAATCTTCCATGCTATTGCCAATCCACGTTTGCTTTGGGTTTGGATACCTATCAGCAATAAGATAGTAGAAGCATGCTGCACAGTGCACAGCAAAAAGTGTGACCTACAAGATGAAAGAAAGGTAAGGAAACATGATATCAACCATTAATATATTAAATTTACAGGAGAACACTGTAATGTTCAGATCACTTACACAAATGAGCTTAGCACATCGACCCAGAAGTAATTGAAGTGTCTATCCTTCTCCAATCTATAAAATGAGAAAAATATTTTAAAATGGCACTAAGATAATAGTCCAGTATTGTCAGAGTTCGATAGAAGAGCAGTATATATGAACATAGAAGAGAACACCATTTTTATACTCATCCATTATGAAGAACATACCTAGCAAAGAGAGACTGACTCTTCGGAGACGCCATAGACGAAGCATGTTGAAGAATCCATATGACCTGAGCTTTGAAGGTAGTATCCTGCGAGCAATTTCTGATGGGATTGTGGAGGCAACGTCAAGAACAAACCAGCTGGTAGTATAACGCCAAGCAATTTCTTTGGATCATCTTCAAGCAAGTATGTTAGTCTGTCCAGGTACGCTACAAAGAAGGTCAGGAT
Source organism: Poa pratensis (assembly GCA_947311845.1). Lineage (NCBI taxonomy): Eukaryota > Viridiplantae > Streptophyta > Magnoliopsida > Poales > Poaceae > Poa > Poa pratensis. Next base: position 53,437,857 of record CAMZMU010000027.1, on the reverse strand, counting down.
GATGTCAACTGCGAAGATTGCATTCACGGCATTGTCCGTCGCAGCTAGCCCCCCTGTAGGAATCCGAATGAAGCCAAATTCGAATGGGGAGACCCACGCAGAGTAGACTACAAGAACTATGAGGAAAGTCTCCCACAATCTGCATAGTGTTAATAACACGATATTAGGATTGATGCATGTCTTATGTCTGTATAATATAAAGCTGATTTACCCTGCCTAAAAGTGTTATCTATCTATTCTTTATGTCCAGATTGTTTAGCATTATTGCATACTAGGTGTAAGCAATTCTATCTGCTGGCTACTAGAAGCTTCGAAGTGATTCTGGGGGCTGCTCAATAAGGCTTCCACTTATCGAAAAAGTCTAGCACCCCCAGTGACTTTCATTTAAGTTTGGCATTACCGATGACTAAAGCTACCACTTACTACTATATAGAAGATTGTATAAAAGGAGCCATCTGAGGAAATAGAAACAGACTAGAACTCTAGAAAAATGAACATTCTTGTGTATATAACGCTTTTCTTCTTTAGTGTGTTGGCAGCGCCTACCCTTTTCCACCACAAAAATCACATGGAAACCACCCTTTCATGAAAACTCCCCCAAATAATGTGAAGTTCTATAGAGCTCCAGAAGAAATGTACACAAAGTGATATATGAATTAACTAAAAAAATTCAAAATCAAACTTAATCTCCCCTGGGAACATCTCAAACTGACAAACAACCAAACAGATAGTGATCACAGTTAAAAACAACATTAATTTGTCAATTATATACTCAAATACAGAATATCACATTCAATATGTATTACGCACTCCATGAAATACACGGCGTATAAATTTATTCGAAATTGAAGGCTTTCTAAGCTTGACCATGTTTTGAGAATTTTAGACCCGTACATGCAGTTTCCACTGACGAGGTAGTTACATGTGCATTAACTTTCCACTGGCATGTAATGTGTGTGCCAAGTTTTTGCAATACTAGTAATTAAATTACAAAGCAAGAACAAGAGAAACTTCTTGGCGTTTCCTGTTTATCTGCTTGTTTTGTTTTCGGTTATCATGTTTTCATGTTGCTTGGGTTTGTGTACGTTTTGCGCCCGTTGAAGTATTTGTTGATTTCCCAACATTCTCTGCCAGTTCAGGTTTTGGTTCTACTGGTTGGTGCATGGAAAATTTGCTTGGCCTCTTTTTGTCCACATTTAGGCCTTGTCAAGCGTCATGTGAGAGGGGGCGTTGAAGTATATGTGGATTACCCAACCTTCTCCATCATTTAGGACTTTATGTTGCCTGTTCAGAAGCGTGGTTGAGAAAAAACAGGAACTTGTAGTTTTTACCACCTAGTCCAACGCAGTCTCATAGACTATCAACACAGTTATCCGATTGAAAATTTCTTTCCTTTCTTTGACCTCAGCTGTGCCCTATTCCATGGTTTATACTACTTTGTAAATTTTGGCCAACCTAAAATCTTGACCCCCACATGCAAGACCCATGTGCCAGCTAACTTGGACGCCACATCACAGAATATTGCATAAAACAAATTATATCTTGCTAATTTTAACTCCAAATTAAAAAAATCTTTCCCTTGCTTTTACATTCATAATCTAAATTATAATGTATTTTTCTCATTTGTAACTTGAGTTTATGTTGGAACAGGTATCACTTAGTTGAAGTTAAAATGGGTGAGATGTGAGAGCCAAGCGCTGGCTTGGTGGCACTGCTCACGGTTTGTGAGCTAGCCCATCCGGGTTCGAATTGCTGGTGAATCGGGGGTCCTATCCGCGTGAAATAATATCTGGAGAAGTCTCATTTACTCCATCTGTTCCACAATATAAGTTGTTTTAGGTGTTACACATGTTGTCTATATTCGTACCAAAAAAGAGTGGACATGTATAGCAAAACGTGTCTAGATACACATATGTACATATAAATGTGGAAAAAGGCTAAAACATCTTATATTGTGGAGCGGAAGGAGTAACTAACAACGTATATAGACAAGGGAGGGATCCTTCCCCTGTTGGGGACGTTTTCAAAACGGTGAGATATGATTCTTTTTTCAAGTTTTGTACAATTTTTAAACATAGTTTCCAATATTTTCTTACATGGTATTCTTTCCAGCCCCTGCCCACGATGACATGTGGGGTTGTCCTATCAGGTTGGGGATTCTTTTTTCAAATAACAAATGGGCTACATCCTGGAACGAAGCACAATTACATTTTCAAAAGAGGATTTTTTTTCGCTTAAATGAGAAACGCCAGCGTCAAATCTAGGATTTGAACTCTGGTGGGCTGGGGGCACAACCACCCACCTAACCATCTTGCCACAGGCAAGTTTTCTGTGGGAGACGACGTTCCCGTCGACAGCGAGGCGCCTGTGGTGACTTTGTCAATCTCAAGACCTGACCGCCGGCTCAGTCTTTCGGAGGTGCTCATAGGAGTAGGGTGTGCGTGTGTGCGTTCATAGGGGTGAGTGTATGCACGTGTATGTGAGCGTCTGCGTAGTACTGTGTTTCTAAGAAAAAAAGGATTTTTTCTTTCTTAAATCAGGCAACAATTAATTCGACACAGGAAGTAAGGAGTAAAAATGCGCAATTTACTGCAAGGAAGCTAATCTAAGAAATTCAGAAAACCACACACTGAGGGCAACTCCAGCCGTTCGGCCCCCCAGGCCGAAAAACGGCGGCTTTTTGGCTTTGCGCCGGCGCTAACTTTGGCCTGGGAGGGTTGGGTTTTCCAGCCGTTCGGCCACCCAAGGCGAACACAAATCAACATAATTTAAAAGTTCATATTCCCGCCCCAAAATCAGCCCGAGTTCGGCGATCCAAAGATAGCCACAGTTTGGCGATCATACATATAGGCGATCATACAAAAGAAGCCATGAACGGGCGCCACTGGCCGGCGACGTAGTGCCGTATTCGGCATGCTGATGGCGCAGATCAGATGGTCACCGGCGACACCTCGGCGTCGTCGTCCAGGTCGATGCGTGCAGTCGTCGGAGTAGGGGCGGAGCTCGGAGCGGCGATCGGTGCGGTGCTCGGCGGCGGCGTGGCCGAGCTCGTGTCGGCTGCAGCAGTGGCGGGACTCGGGTCGGTTGAACCGTCTGTGGTGTTCGGCGGAGGTGCCGTCGTCGGGGTGGAGAGGATGGCCTCGCGATGCGCCATGAACCACTCCCGAACCTAGGGGTCCATCGCCGTAGGGTCGCCGCCCATGAGGAAGGCGAGGTCATTGTTTCTCTTCTTCGCCGCGGCGGTGGTCTTGAGCAGGTCAAGCTTGGTACCCTGGTTGGCCATGAGCGCCGTCCACCTCGCCTCCGTCCAGCGCATCCACCTCCCTCACCTCCTCCTCCTCCTCTTCTCCTTCTTCACCTTCTTCCTCGTCTTCTTGGGCGCCGGAATCGCCGCCACCTTCGGCCAGCTCCCTGTTCCCTTTTCCGGCGGCTAGCTGTCTCGACCTTGCAGCGCACCAATTCCGAGATCCACTCGGCGGTGGTCATGCCGTCCGGCTTCGTCCTCGGCTGCCTGGGCTTCCTCTTCTTCATGGCGACAGAGGTGGAGGAGGACGCGGCGACGGCGGCGGCGGAGGTGCGTGGACCGGTGAACTTCTTGGGCGGCATGGCGGCGAAATCTTGGGGGAATGGGGGAAAATGGCGGGAGCTGCGGGATGGGAGGGGATATGGCGGGAGAGTTGGCGCGCAAAGGGGAAAAGGGGAGGGGAAAACGCCTCATCTCGCCGACAAGGCTGGCCCACGTCGCCTTTTGCCCCCCCAGGTCGAACCCGGCCAGTTGGGTTTGGCCTGGGAACGCCGGCGCTAAAAACGGCGCGAAACGGCGGAAATCGGCCTCCTGGGGGCGCGACTGGAAAGGTTTTCCTTCCGCCGGCGCTAAAAAAGCCGCCTGGGGGGGCGCTGGGGGGGCCGGCTGGAGATGCCCTGAAACTAAAGTAAGAAAGTAATCCCCCTGTACCCCCTCGGCCCCTCCCCCTCAAATAATTCCAATAATTTTCATTTCCTATGTATGGCAAACCATGTGGCTTCGTTTTCAATGAGAACGGGGCCAGGGAGGTTTGCTCCCTGAAAATCTAAAAAATAATCCCAACAAATAAATAATAAACAAAAGTTTTCCGTGGGGATACCGTGAATGAGACCATTTGGAGAACGGAGCATTGCGAGAAATGCACAAATGTCGGCATCAAAATCACGATTTCCTTGTCTGCCTAGGGAAAAAGGATAGACTAAAGTGGTCGTAGATTACTCAAGCAGTCCAAAGACGTGAATACATATAAAGCAGAAGAGACGAGTACTACGTCGATATAACAAACAAGTCAATAATTCAGCTCAAGTCAACCCTGGAAAACGTAAATATACCGGAGCTTTGATTGCTATATTTTTGGATCCAGCGGGGCTTTGATTTTTTATTCCAGAAAATTATAATCAGAGGACAGGCTCTGAAGTTCTGATGATGAAAGAAGAAACAGAAGAAGAAGAGCAACTATTTCGAAACTCTAGTAAAAAAGGGACAGAACAAATCGAAAATTGCCAAGCCTCCACTTCCTTCGTAGCAATTCAAAGCGGACCATCCATCGATCTCTTCTTTTTTATTATTTGAAAGTAGCAATCTCTTAAATAAATATTAGATTAAACTGAAGCAGAGGCGTAGCAAACCACGAAGGAACGATCCGGAAACGAACAATGCGCAAAAGAACAAGTTTTCGAAACAAGGCGCCGCGGAGAGATAGAGATGGGCTGCCTAGTGCCTATGATGACGACAGGAGAGTAACGGAGTAATGATGATGAGACTAACGAGGACGTGGGCGGCGAGGGAAGGTTACCTGTACTTTCGGTCGTAGGGGGAGATGATGAAGCGGCGGAGCTTGGCGCGGCGGTTGCTCCTCGCGCCGAGCGAGGGGAGGATGCCGCTGGAGAGGCTGTAGTGGCTGCCGTCACGCGACATCTCCCTGTCGAGCGCGTCCCCCACGGCGCCGCTGCCGCCGCCGTCGCCCCACGGCCCGCACGCCCGCATCCTGCCGGCGCCGGACCTCGCCGCCATTGCGCCCTCCTCACCGACACGAAGGATGGCAGCCGCGGAGGCGGCGGCGGTGGGGGCAGCAATGACTCCTTGGGGGCGGGTTTTTAATGGAAGGAGGACCACAAAATCTTGCGGCGTGGACTAGTGATCTCGGGTCGGATTCTTGGGTTTTTTGGGGAGGGGAAGTGTCATGCCGTGGGCGGCGTCCGGTATGGCGGACGGTGGGGAGAGAGAGAGAGACGGACCTTGCCACCTTGGGAGTTGGAGGTCGGTCGGGATCACGCGCGCCACGACGGTGCTTTTATGGAGAGTTTCGCGGGTCAGCGGGAGCCGGGCGGCGAGGCGAGGGACAGGTTTCCGGGGTAGGCTCACCGGCGTCTCTTGGCTCAAAGGGAGCCACACACGTGCGGCCGCTTCAATCTCCAACACTTTTTACCCTACCCTTTCACATCCGTGTCGTGTTGGACACTGAATCCGAACAAAGCGACCGCTACCGCCTCTGTTTTTTGTTGCAGCGTTGCAAGATTTCCATTTGTCAATAGTGTTTTCGGTTAAGAAACCACATGAAAATCTTTATTTCAGTGGTACTTTCAGCTTCCTCCAGTACTCAAAGTTACACTTTGAAGTTCTAAACAAACATATGGAAAACATGTCAACATCTGTAGCATCAAATTAGCGTAGTGGCTAAATTGGGTCGCAGTGGCGCACCAGCACCCACTGACCCGGGTTCGACCCCGTGTGAGCAGAATTCAGAATTCTCACCCAGGTGGATTTCGTCTATATCAGCGCCGCCAAGGGCTAGTCCTGGTCGGTTTTCATTTTGTAATATAAAATTATATTATTAGAATTATCATAATTATTTTGCAATAAATATATTTGGTTGGTATTGTAAAGTTGATATTTTTTACATACTTGGTCAGTTTCACTTTCACTAAAACTTTGGAGTGGTATTAGTACATCTTTTCCTCACGTTCTCCTCTTTTCCGTCATCTTCCTATTTTAAGCTGGTTCACTCCGTTAAAGATATTTTTATCTTTTTAAATTACAACATGGCTATGATAGTGTGCAAACATGAATCACTTACTCATAAGGTGCACTTTGGAATAGAGAGAGAGCGTTACACACACATATTGGTACGATATATCCCAACTTTCTATTACATTCTTATTGTTACGTACTAAGGCATACGCCACAAATCGAGATCCAGAAAAAATATCTACTTTATGCTCATTATGCTAGTAATTATGTGGTTATTTATTTGCATTGGTGTCATGTAAAAGCTATGAGTTGTACATGATAACACTATTATACTTATCCATTTGAATAGCTGAATATATCCCAGTCCCTCCATCACAATTTATAGGGCACGCACAGTTTAAGAAAAAATAATCATTAAATTTTGCCAACAAAATCTAAATTATATGTCACAAAAAATACATAATTGGATTAATGTCATACTTTTTGTGATATAAAATTTAAATTTTGTTGATTAAATCAGTGGTCAAAGTGTGTTCTTCAAAGTGTGTCCTATAAATTGTGACGGGGGAGTATGCGTGTATGTGCTATTTTATATATAAAAAATATGAGGTTAAAATGATAGTAATAGCGTGTTTAATTATAAGTTTTTCAGAATTGTACTTGTTGGTCATGTGGGAGGTATGAGTTCTAGTCTCCTATACAATAACATCCCCATACGAGGTTTTTTTCGAGAAGAGGTACAACCCAACTTCTGCATTGATAGGTTGGTACGTCCATTTTGCATTATTATTTATATTTTAATAAGTTTGGTGTAGACATTGCTGTCTTCAAGAAGAAGAAAAGTCCTCTGAAATGCGAAAATAATACACATGATAGCCATGATGTGATGATCTGCAATCCCGCATAGTTCAATTACTTGTGTTATGCTACAAGTAAAGCATATGCAAATGAGAAGTGGATCCATGGAGCATGCTCATGTCGTTCTCGGATACTGACTCCAGCCTCATGAAACAAATAAATTCCACCATCGATCGAGTGGCAGAGAACTTGATCCATCGCTAGTATTTGCATGACACAACCGATAATCCCAGAGGGAATGATACGGGTATAGTGGCAATTTCTAAATGTATTGTGCACACAGCTTGCAAGAAACTCGTACCTGTTTGCATGATAAGAAGGCGAAGGCGATATAATAGAGGGCCGAGTTGTAAATGAAATGGACGGAGGACATTTACTTGTCCTTCTCCTTGTACGTACGGGTCTATGGGAAAGAGGTGCTGATGTCCTTCTCTCAATTTCGTTTCCAAATTTTCTTGTTTCGTTGGTCTTGTTCCTCAACTGGAGGATCCGGGGATGAACCAGCTTCTTGTTTGTCTCTGTTGTTTTTGTTGAAGGGATACCAACCAAAATAGGAAGTTCGGCGGTAATAGTGTGATGCTTTGTTCTTGTGTTCCTCCTTGGTGGAATGCATAAACTACTCGACTTAATCATTAGCCCAGAGGGAATTATATAACCGGTAAATCCAAAGAGAGTGATCTGTCTGTATTGTGACAATTCTGAGTAAGCAGAATGCTAGATACAAACAAACATAACTAATTGACCTGACAGGCGAATGGACTGTATTCATGCAAGTGACTAAACAGCATGTTGTCTGTTTGTGAGAGACTTTCTACATATAGATCAAAACGAAACAATGTCATGTCGGAGTACGTAGTGTAAGAGCTCAGGTTTAATTAACAAATCTTCCATCACCACTAGAGCCCTTTGACACCACCTATTTTATTTCATTTGGCAGAAAATTCATTCCATTTGGTAGATGAAATGATAGGGTTACACAAAGAAATTGACTTAACATACCAAGAAAATTAGTGGAATTCCATTTGAAATGACGATTACAATTCCCTGACAGCCAAACACATTGGGGTATATTTTTAGATAAAGAGTATATATAAATATCGCGGAGATACAAATTACACCCAGCCTCTGCAACAACGCAATAGCCAAAGCCATTACGGACGCACACAGCCGAAAAACAATAAGAAGAAGAAATAAAAAGAAAAGTCCCGCTATAGAGTTACAGTCCTTGCAGCAGCCGCACAACCACCACCAAGACACCACCTGATGTCCAAATCTTCAAAAGCAACGCCTTCAAGAAGAACAGTGCCAGGCACAACCAATTAAGGCCAGACCTTGGGTTTTCACCCTGAAGATAATAGTCCCCGCTCTCAAAGCAATGTCTTCAGCAAGAGCATTGCCAGACACAACCAATTAAGGCCAGGCCTTGGATTTTCACCCTGAAAGATAGGACTTTGAACTTCACCTGTGATGTTGCCCCCACTAACATGCCGCTGCTCCGCCTCCTGCAACTCCAAGCAAGTTCCTCATCGCCGCAGAACCTCCAATCGCCATTTGCTAGTCCTTTAATCTCAGCTTTCATGACATTTCCGCATCTGACTACACCATGGATTTGCCCATGATGGCACAGAAGCAGAGCTTCACACCGCTCCCTTCGGCGTGACCGAATCCCTCCGCTCCAGCAATCTTTAGGCATTAGCCCATGAAACATCACCGGCGGAGCCTTCCGAAACTCGACACTCTTGCCAGATCAAGGTACCGGCGTCAAGCAGATCTTCGTCTTGTCGCGATTTGGAACCCGAGGACCACCGCCATTATTTTTAAGCCTCGCAAGCCCCCACGCCGCGAGACTGCTCCCAACAGAAACGGCAACGCAGGAGGGTAAACCAGAGCACAATTTGGATCTCCGGTGTGGCCAAAGTCACAGCCAAACCACCGTATCGGCCATGGCCGGACATCACAGGCACAGATCGAAGCCAAGTAGGCCAGATCGAGCACCAAGGCCCGGAACAACCCGCGCGATTCGCACCTAGCACTAGTACAGAATGACACAAAGGATACCCCTCAATGGAAACGGCAGCAAAAAGGCAACAGTCCGCGCTCACGAAGGCAACGGTTAAAAAAATTCCGCGGCTATCCGGTACAGAATTCGCGACACATCAACAACGGACAATTTTTTTTAACTGTTTCCGATATATTGGCAACGGTGGAATTTAAGCTCCGTGTGCAAATTAATTTTATTCATATAAATACCCAAACCCTATCCCCGCAGCGCAGCCCCTAATTCTCTCTCCTTATCCTCTCTCTCGCCCGCACGCTCGCCTCCTCTTCCCGCATCCGGCCTCGATCCACTTCTCCCCACCACCGTCCCCTTCTCCCCTCCGCGCCGCCTTCTCCTCCGTCAACTACTCCTCCCCTCCGCCAGTTGCAGCTCTCCTCCGATGACGACAAGGACGAGATGATGCGGATCGACGCCGGTGAGCACCAGATCGACGGCCGCGCATCAGCCTTGCCGGAGAGAGATGCCCCGCTGCCCAGCAGCAACGGCGTCGTGGCTGGCTGGCTCGCCCGTGTGCAGTGATGCGCGTTCCGGTGAGCTGGCTGAACCGCGGCGCGCCCATGACCTAGGGTTTGCGGCGTAGGTGGTGGTCCACCTCGGCGGACAGGCCTTGGACGCGGCCGGGCCTCAAGCCCAGCGTGCTGCTGCCGTCCGTCTTCACCGGCCACCTCCCTGACCTGTATCCTGCTGATCCTCCCACCGGCCGTTCTCAACTCGGCTCGTGTGCTGCAGGTGAGACCAAATTACTTGATCTGCACTGTTTCCTTCATGTCAGCGCCATACAAGCTACTGCCGAGAATATCTCACCTTGATTTGTATCTACTTGTACATCCAGTTGGGCGGCTGCTAGCTAGTGTTAGATATCTTGTGGTAGCTTGGGTGATACATGTGCAGATAATTTGCTCTTGTTTATACAAGGATAAGCAGGATTTATTCACTAATTTTGCAAGCTCCAATTTCGAATTGTTTTGTGATGCTCTTTAGATTGCAGCAAGCCAAAATAAATAAACTTAACTAGCAAAATTAGTGTAGACAAACCTTGCAAAATTCTTGTTTATAACTTTGATCGTATCAGTTTGCAGGTCTAAAGACAGCTTTGTTCTTATAGATTTAACTCATAAATAATATCAGTTTGATCGTATAAGTTTGCAGGTCTGGCAGAACCGCAAGCAGCAGCACAAGACTTGGTTTGTCACATTCTATGTCGGATTTATTCTCCTCAGTTTGAACGACCTGATAAACTCCTGACTTTTCTGTCAGTTTGATGCATTTTCAGTTTGAATAACATCTAGAAGGTTCAGATTTGTTGCCTTACTTATTCTGATAGAGTAAACACCAACCCTTAATTGCAACTATTTGATTTTAGTACAGTGGATATCGTTGTTAAATTTCTGGTCAGCTAGTGCTTTGGCCACCCGTGATGTTGTTATTTTACTGTACTTGAATGTAGATACATAAGTTGCGTTCTGAAATCAGAGTGTTAGCGCTTATGTACATTTATAACCTTGTGAGTTGTTCCTCTCTTTTTCTTAATGCCTAGTAACTAAATTTGTGATACATACGCTTTGAGAAGATATCTTATAATTTCCTGCATATGGTTTATTTGAACTTCAGTTAGAAGCTAGCTGGTAACTAAATGCTTAGTAAGTAAATTTGTGATACATACTCTTGAACTAGTACATACTCTTGAGACAACTGTCATCATCGTTGTTGTTCTTTTCCTGTTTTGCTACTAGAATATTACTATAGTTAAATTTGGAACATATTATGATTCTTAATTGATTAATTCCATTTGACAGCTGCAAGAGCGATATGTAAGTGCTGAACTTTGCTCCTCTGAACAACATGGCCATGATGCTTACCTGTGTGAAGGAGCACATCAACTCTGCACACGGCTCACCATTTATAGTGTCAAAGTTCATCGCGTTGCAGCTGCAGCAACGCTGCCTTCTCCAAACCAGATAAGCTGTCGGATGCAAGAAGTCGGCATTTTCCGTTGCAATTTATACTACGGGTGCAAGTGCAACTTGGGTGGATTGTTGTTAGACGGTAGTTGTGTTCTATATTCAGTTTTTACCTTTTCTGTGTATATACCTTTTATGCATTTTACCCGTTCCTATGTGTAATTGGATGTTCCTTATTATATTCTGAAATGAACCACCGGTCAGATTGCTTTTCTGAGCCGGCTGTATTGATTGCTGCTGCAGTCCAGCAGTGAGCCGGCTATACGCATTAATTGCTGCTGTGAACCGGCTCGGCTCGCAGCCGGCTATTTTTTTTAATATTTAATCATCACATCGGAAACGGTTAAATAAAACAACCGTTTGCAATTTATTGGAAACAGAGATTTGCCTCCGTTGCCGATGAGCCGTTCACATCAGTGACAGGGTCGGGGACACGTACCCTTTCTCCGTTGCCGATGGGATTTTTGGCCCGTTTCCGATGTGTCGTTCTGTACTAGTGTGGACGCCATGCGTCGAGAGGGCTACCACACGCGGCGCCCCACCATCTCCGTCACGCCGCGCCGCCGGGAGCCAAAGCGCAGGCGACCACCATGCGCCGAAGCCACCGCCGAAGCAGGTCGCGTCGACCCTGGAGATCCGCGCCGCCTCCCTGCCCTGCGCCACGATCCAGCACTGCTGCTCCGCTCCTAGAAGCTCCGGCCCGGCGTGCCCACCATGCCCTCCGTCGTAGACAGGCCGGGCGCCGCCACCGCTGCCGGCGGCGGCAGCGGCCAGAGGAGTCCGATCTAGGGCTTTTTGGGGCTGCGGTTGGTTCCTCCGGAGTCGCCCGAGGGAGAGCGACCCGGTAGGTATCGTCGATTCCAGAATGATCTGTACCGAAGCATAATAAAAAATTGGGGGAGAATTTCACTTCCCCGGCCTCTGCACCAACTAGGGATGCACACAGCCTTTTAGGCATGAGTACCAGGATTTTTATCTTGGTTAATAACCAAGCCTGGTCCTCAAGATAAATTGCATGAGTATCAGGAAGGCCTGATCCTCAAGTATAAATAGGAACCTAAATTTGCGTCCCTGGGGACTTGAACCTGGGTGTTGGGCTTGTACATCCACTCCCCCAACCAGTTGAGCTAAGCTCCACCCCCACATTGGGGTATATAACACCGGTCCGAAATGATGGCTAGCAAGCGATGTCTAACTTGTTTATGGGGCGCAGGTTAATCGTGATTTCATTTCTTATGGGCGGTCAGGCCCACCTCGTTATATTCATAGATCACTTGGAGTGTGTTTGGTTACCTGCATTCGCTCCAAAAATGAGCGTTTGATGAGCTGGGCTGACTCCACGTTGTTGTCCCACACGAATCTTAAAACACACCTCAACCAGTCCCGCTAGCAACGCTTGATTTGCCAATTTCTCAGAGCCACCCTCCCCACGTGCAAATTTGGGAACACCGTCGCCATCCTGTCGTTCGAGCTTGTCCAAACTCTGCGATGTCGTAGAAGAAATTTCGTCTCACCACTCTGCATTTTTGCCCCTCTGTATCAACCCCCTCCGCTCCCCCACAGAAAATGCGGCGTAGGTGAATCACAGATCAGGTCTGGGCGGCTCAAAGATTTGATCATCATCGTCTAGTTCATCGTCATTGCCTATTGGTTATTCGGCTAAATCTATATATAATCATATATGAACCTAGAACTGGTAAGCTCGTCACTAGTACATGCAACGTAACTAACAAACCAAGAACGTGCAACCAAACATTGTGGATTAGCCTTAAACGCAGACAGCGACAACCATATACTGGACTAGTTTGAACTTGCTCCCAATGACACATGTCTACCTGCTTTTTTGTGGACAACCAAATATGTCCGCGTTTCTTCTGGTCATACGCTACGGAGGCACGAAACAGAAGGACTAAAAAAAGATGCAGGTAACCAAATACGCCCTTGGTCTGTCAAGGCTGAAGATCTTTTTTTTTTTTTTGCAAAAGTCAAGGCTGAAGATCTTGGAGCCTTGGAGGCATCTGCCACTACATGCAACAGAAACCGACCGAGACAAAACGGTGAGAGGTTAGGTGCGTGACCGCAATGGAAGAATAACCTAGCTACCAACGGCAATAATGCAGCATATACACATGCATGCGCGGGGACTTCGAACAGGCAATAATGCTAGTGAGTCGTCGTGGGCAGATCTCCACGGTAGGGTCGCCACATGACATGATATCTCTATGCTAGGGCCTAAGATTAGTTGATTTGCAGTTAAATGGCACTAGCTAGACTAGAATCCAGTCGGCCAGTGGGTTGGTGGTGATGTGTGTGTCCTATCTTCCCGTTGCATCCTTCGTTTACTCTTCTCGTCCGTTGGCTAGAAGATTTGGTTACTTCTATGTCTAGCCGGCGGCCACCAGGAGCAGGTCGACACATGTGTGGACTGACGCGACCCCGAGCGCTGAAGCACTTGACATCGACGGTGACCGAGACTCCTGTTTTGCGTGTTCCACATTGTCATATGTCATTCACCAGCAGCCAGCAGGGTACCATTTTGGACAGGCACATGCAAGGTTCTTGTACACACGTGTTAAGTAGAGATGGGTGCCATACTGCCATGTCACTGAACACTAGTCCACAAGTTCATGAAGGTGCTTGAATTGTGGAGCCTTCTTTGCTAGCACTCACTCAAGCAGTCAAGCTTCTCCAATGTTCAATGCACATGATAACAGCAGCAACAGAGTAGCCTCCCTAGGAGTTTTTGCTTAGCCTTCATGTTTTCATGAGTTGGTACTCTCTTTTGGAGTTTTATTGGCTTCAGCCTTCTACTGCCACCCTATATGTTTCTCTCTTAATAATAATAATAAAAACGAACCCAACCAGGACTAGGCCTTGGTGGTATTTTAATAGGTAGAAGTCACCCTAGTGAGAATTCTAGAAATTTTGCTCCTGACGGGAGTTGAACTCTGGTCGTTAGGATACGCCACCGTGACCCTAACCATTAGGCTATTGCCTCGTTGAAACAGCAAATCTTTTGCCACGTCATAAGAATAATCTTTCTACTCTACGCGACTACGCCCTGCATTCGGAATGAATATTTGAGAAGGAGAGGCAAAAGGATAGACTGAATACGCTCATTGCGGCTTCAGTGTGATCCAAATTCATATAGTAATTGCTAACTTCTATCGAAATAGAGCGGAGCGGAGACTGAAGGTTTTGATAGTTGTATGATTGATTGTTGATTGATGGCGCGGGACCAATTTTATCCACAAGGTAACACACAAGTACTGCAAATTCTCCTAGACACAACCATCGTTCGCACACGTCTTAGTTACATCGGCACTGCCACTTGTTAGCAGACAAGTCAATTTTTCTCACCGTTTCAATCTTGTTGGTCCATCGGGGTGCATTTTCTCGCGTATATATCGTGCTAAACATGAAACTACCGATCGAATCCGGCCGTGTGGGACTTAAATTATATCCATTCTAAATTTTGGCGTCACCAATAGTCATTTGAACTGCACAACTTTTGGAAGGTCCAAGTCTTGCCTGGACCACCATGAAACCAACCTTCATGGACCATTCTCCGATCGTGGGGAAGGTAGCCATGAATCTGTCTTCTTCTCACGAGGAATAAGGATCCAGAGTCCAACCTGCCTTCACTGTGAGCTGACGATGACTAGCGCCTGCATTCCTGCTTATCTGTTCTAGTTATATTTTTTTAGATACAAGGCCAGAGGTCTAACGTTAAATTAATAACGCCCAAAAGGCGACAAGGATACAAAGTGTTGGGTTCATGTGGTGGAACCAGCCCACTCAGGTTCAAGTCGTAGACTTGGCATGGGTGTTTCCATTTAACTGTATTTATTTCAGGATTTTCCGGCGCTATTCTTTCAGTGGTAGGTGACGTGCCCGTCAACAGCGATGTGCCTGTGGTGACTTCGTCAACCTCAAGATCTGCCGGCTCAATCCTTCAGAGGTGCTCATAGGGGTAGGGTGTGCGTGTGTGCGTTCATTGGGGTGAGTGTACGTGCGTATTTGTGAGCGTCTGTGTTGCACTGTGTTCTAAAAAAAACTTATACCCTAAAAAGGGCATTCGCCAACACTTGATTAGCATCGCTTTGATGGTCAATTGGGGACTTTCCGCTCCCCACCGCTCTGCTTTGAGAGTCGCTTCGAGAGCGCCGTCGCCGCCCCTTTCCTCCCTGCTCACCGGAGGCACTGCCGGCCGGCAAGGAGATGGAATAGGTGGTAGGCTAGTCCTGTACATAGTAGATCTAGGCTTAGAGTTAGGTTTTGCCTATATGGCGTGTGGCTTCGTGCCGATGGAGAGTAGGTCGGAGGATCCCGGCGACTGGATCCGCCGCACCGTTGCCTTCTTCCTCCTAGCTGCAGCTTGCTGGTGGCAGGCGGTGCTGCAGACGACGTTGACGAAGGCGCGCATCTCTCCAAATAAGGTCCGCATCGGAGGTATCGAATTTGGGCTTTCTGGCCAGCTCTGGATTCGAGTTGTTCTTCTTCTTTCTGAGATTGAGCTCCTGTGGTTGGAGCTGGCGAGGAAGAAGAGTTCTGGCAACCTTCTCAATAAGGCCAAATCCCTAGTCTTCTTCTGCATCCATTGGTTTGATCTGTCTCCTCTAGTCTGTGGCTTGAGGCCGGAGTTTGACGGCGGATTGGGGCTTTTCATTCCAAGGCAGAAGGCTAGGTTTACTGGATTTTCTGGAGCAGAAGTACTCATCTTTCTGTGCCACAGTGGTTGTGGGAAGGAAGATTTGCGTTTTGGTTCTGGATTTCCTCGGGGAGATTCTCTGACTGCAGTATGCGGAGTTCATCAACTGCGGCGAGCTCGCGCCGCGGTTATTCTTGGCAGAAGAAACCACTCCGTGCTGTGGCGTTTCTTGAGCCATAGCGTTTTCAACCTCCAGGCCGGCGAGCCACTGCGGAGGCCCTTCATCAGTTCCGCCGCGGCATCCAGCGTCGCTCTATCTCCAAGTGGTTTTGTCCCCGGCGATGGAGAAGACGGCCGCTGCGTCGAGCTGCGAGTTCTCGGTGGAGAAGGATCTGATTGCACTCCTTTTTCTTTAGGCAAGGTCCTTTTTATAAAGTCTAGGGACTTGGTTGTAATTTTCATTTGCTTTGAGGTCCTTGATGTAATATGTATTCCCACCGGCTAAATGCAGTCTGGACCCTTCGGGTCCTTCTCCTTGTTCAAAAAAAAAAAAAGATGGTCAATTGGCACATGTAACGATCACGGATCCATCGACAGCGACCAGCGACCTCTAGCTGGGTTAATTAGCTCCACAAAGCGGGTCCCTGCCTTAGCCATCCCGACGGAAGGACAGAAGGGAGTCACCATTGGCTTTCTTCCATTATTGCACATTTGAGGTAGAATATATTATATGTTCACATCGAATCTTGTAGCATTTTTTCCTATGATAGATTTGGATACTGTAACGTGACAGGTCTTTCCGTGCAAAGTCGTCGACAAATTAAGATGAAAATGATTGATTTCCAGTCGATGATCTGATCATATGAAAATGGCTCCAATTTTTTTTTCTTCAATGTCACGACATGTCGGGACGGCTAGAAGAAAACCAAGAGCTCTAAGCGAGGTCAAAATACCACGGGCTCCCACACGCCAGCCATAACAACCATTCCACGGTGAGTATGGAGCATGAGAGGCTTAGCTCTCCATTGGTTGTCGCGTCCTCGGTTTTGAGCTTGCGGTTGTAGTCTCTTTGGTAGTCCTGTTTCTTGTGTGGGTTTGCAGTCTGTGGTTATAAGTTGGGTTGAACACCTTATATCTTTGTCGCCGATCGGGGCGTTGCTAATTTAATACGGGGTCTTTTGGCCTTTCATCTAAAAAAGTATGGAGCATGTGGAGATTTATGCCACACAATTCGCTTTCACCCCTTGTGCACCGTAGCAACAGACACATAGGTCTAACATGAAAGGTGAGAGTGGATTTGCTAGTCATATGGGTAGCTACACACCATGGCGTTATACGGCTATGTAAGCCTTATATACCTGTTTTGAATTGATATTCTTGTAGAGAACGGATTGTTGGTGTACAAAACTGGTTTCAGAATTTCAAAAAAAATATTTTTGGTTGACTTTTTAGAGTTGACTTTTCGTTGACTTTTTCATTCACTAAAAAAAGTCAACCAAAAAATATATTTTTTGAAATTCCGAAACCAGTTTTGTACACCAAAAATCCGTTCTCTACAAGAATATCAATCCAAAACAGGTATATACGGCTTACATCGGCTTATAACGCCATGGTGTGTAGCTACCACCATGACTAGCGGATATTTTTCCAAGGTAAATAACCTACATCCGATCGTCGATGCGAGGTTTTTCCACCCTTTGGCGTCATATCAAGAAGCCATATCGAGGAAAGAGGAATATATTTGAATGATGTAGGAGAAAATGATGTCTCCTATTAACGGTTAAGAGGAATATATTTGAATGATGTAGGAGTACTCATTTTCTTGTGTATCCCTTTAATTACCTCGAAAAAAGGACAGCATAAATAGGGGAAGAGTAGAGAGCACAACACTTATCAACACAAACCCGCCTCCACAAGGAAATAACATGTTCTTCTAACTACTGAGCTTCTTCTCAAAACGATCCTCCACCCTCGATCTTCCACTCTTAATTCAAAAGATTATGAAAGTTTATGAGAATACCAAAATAGTGAAACAAGGGAGACCTAGCTTTACAGCCTAATAATTGTGTATGTGGGATGTGCCCTTCCAAGGAAATATCCCAAATTTATGAAATATATTTTAAGATCGGAGAGTTAAAAGTAGACATACTAATCTTTATATTAGCTCCATTTTGCAAAATCATACTTTGGAATGATAGTATCATCCACATATAATGTAGAATGGATACTTTAACATCTACCAAATGAGGAATGCAACTATAAACCTGCCCATCCTCAATTAGATCCGTGTATGAGAATTACCGGGTCCGCAATAACATTCCTATAATGTAGTATATGAGATACATGATCTTGTCTCAAAATAATGATATTTATCACCATTGATTTAATCACAACCCTTCCCCGCCACACATTGGACCATCAAGAATCGTATCTTTGACCTTGAGAAAAAAAAGCAAGTCAATTAGTGTGCAGGATAATATTAGTTAAGGTGGAACATATTTTGCATCAATAAGTGAAGTAGAGGATTCCTATCCAAAAATGGATAAGATATTTTTTAATAAAGGGAATATATTGATATGAAGAAAAATGGATAGTATTTTTTTTTGCGAAAAAACATTTTTTTTAGAAGCACAGTACAACGCAGATGCTCACATACACGCGCATACACTCACCCCTGTGAACGTACACACGCACACCCTAACCTATGAGCACATCCGAAAGACTGAGCTGACGGTTGGTCTTGAGATTGACGAAGTCACCACGGGCGCCCCGCTGTCGACGGGAACGTCGCCTCCCACTGAAAGAATATTTCGCCTAAATGAGAAACACCAACGTCAAACTTAGGGTTTGAACTCTGGTGGACTGGGGTACAACCACCCTCGTAACCATTTTGCCACGGGCAAGTTCTCGCGAAAAAAAAACACATACTCCTACATTCGTACGTGTACGAATGAATTATATTTGATTAAGGGAAATAATTGCACTTGTTAACTCCAGTTGACTTCAGAGTAACTCCTACTGTACTACTGTAGAAAGGAAGAATATGAGGCAGTTGACTAATTGGCCGACCAAGAGTGGCGTGCGGCGGATCAGGATTGGCTGTGGCAACCTGACGCGATTTTGCACGCTTATATTATCTGTCCCCGCGGGTCATTTTCGCTACATATATGAAATGTCAACCAGTGAACATGGTGGCCATGCTTAATTAGAGCTGTCGAAAGAGATCAGTTTGGCATTCCAACTCTCGAATAGCCAGCGTCCATACCGAAGTGTCTGTTCGCAAGAAGCACCCCCTGACCTCTACTGTCGATGATTACAAACCAATGATTACTTGGCACAAATTGGCGGAAACGACGGCGAAAATAGCTCGGTTGTACATGGGTGCACATGCAAATGAATTTTAAATCGTTTCAAAACTCAGACTTCAAAGTTTCAGAAATTTACTCTCGCCAAAAGTTACAGATTTTTTTTAAATAAATCAAACACTTACATATTATGCTAATACTTTTAATCGTGCAGAATTTCAATAAAAAATAACATTGTATGTGGCCAACACGAAAAAGGGATAAATGGAACTTTGTCACCTTTTACCGTCAAAATGTTGTTGATTGTACTTACGTGAACATTTTGCCTTATTCATACAAGTTACACAATTTTGTATTTTAGTTTCAAACTTGGCACTGCATAGATTATCTTTTTTTTTGTAGTCAAAATGTTGTTCATCTCGCTCCTTATACTTACAAAGCAAGCAAATAGGAGGTGGCCCGGCGGTGGCCGCGCCGGGCGACAACCAGCTGCTTCACTCGCCGAGGAAAAAGACAAAGGGAAATGACAGTGGGACAGTCCTGTCGGATTTCACCTTTCCCAGAGTTTTGAAAAAACTGATAAACATTTGCATTTTCAAGACACTTAAATTAGCAAGGTCCTTTCTGCAAAAATATAACACAAACAACATGCCAGGTCACTGCAAGTTTGCTGAGTCAGCAAAACACGTCATCGTTTGGTGCTTTGCTGTTAGAGGACCAGTTCACTCATCTTTGAGAGTTTAATGACCAGTTTGAAAGTGCATGGTTGCCCACATGCGTGGTTTTGGTAATTAATGACAATGCTTATGGACTAATGTTTACATTGAGATATTCTTATAGATCTTGTCCGTGGGAAAAGATTGGAGTTCATGTGTTGGACTCTTGAAGATGACATGATGACCAATGTTTTATTCAAGGGTTTATATGAAGAATGGTCATGTGTAGAGTTGAGATTATTGCAAGTATGGCTTGGAAAAGAAGATTGAGTGAACAATCATGTTTATCTCCAAGCCATCATACATATCAAGAGAAGAAGATGAAGTGCAAGCTCAATATGATGCATTTCGGAAGATATCATTTGATTGAAGCTTGCAAAGGAGACATGAAGACGGAGCTTAGCGAGGCCCTCCTATAATGGAGTATGGGGGGAGCATTTGGAGAAGTCTTCATCAAGCATGTGCTAGCAAGCACAATCAAGAAAGGTGCTTCAACTTGAGAGAGAGTCAAGATCGTCATCATCGAGCTCAAGTGGAATGCGCAAGGCAAAGGTATGATCTTGATAAGTTTTCTATTTTACCAGTCTCATGTTGTTAGTGAGAGACCGGGTTATAGGATAGACGGCGTACTATCAAGAGGGGCTCTCAAGTGAGTAACTTGATGGCATCTTTGTGGAGAGCTCAAACCTTTGCATACTTGCCATATCATCTTTCTTGGTTCTTATTTGTTTTTCTCCTTGTTTGGTTTTGGTGCTTGTTGTGATCTTCACGACAAGCCCAAGTTCACCGAAAACGAATTTCGTATGGAAAACTTGTTGCGTTTTCGGTTTTGGAGGTTTGCCGGTTATTCCTTTTTAGTGAGGTTTTACCTTTCTCCATTTGGTTTTATCTTCCATTGTTGGACTATGATGTTTCTCTGCATGATCTTGTAAAGCTCTTCGTTGCAATTCCAACGAGCCCGAGAACATCGAAAACGGAGTCCGGATGATCAAGATATCTTCGTTTTCCTGTTCAGTGTTTCTGCAGTTTTCTGAGGGGCGGAAGTTCCGGATTTGGCCGGAAATTCCGGGCAAATTTCCGGCCGAGTACAGAACCATTTTTTGGTCGCTTTTCTGGGGTCCGGAAGTTCCCGGCCGGAAGTTCCGCCCCCAGGACCGGAAGTTCCGGCCTAAGTGAGCCTGCAACGGCTATTTCTGTGGGAGGGGCTATAAATACCCCTCCCCTTCTTCAACCTTTGGAAGCTCGTTTTTTCCTCTCTCTCCTTCATTGTTTGACCTTCGAAAAGCTTGTCCCCTCTCAATCCCTCTCATGATTCTTGCATATCTTTGAGGGAAAAGTGAGAGGAGATCTAGATCTACATTTCCACCAATCCATCTCTCCTCTAAGTGAGGGGAACCCTTTGGATCTAGATCTTGGAGTTCCATTTGTTGAGTTCTTCTTTGTTCTTCCTCTCTTCTCCCCCCATAAGCATTAGTTGCTTTTGGTGGGATTTGAGAGTGAAGGATTTGAGCACTTGTGTTCTTTCCTTTTGCATTTTGTGCATCGGTGTGCTCTCCACGAGGATTCGTGGAAGTTGAAAGCTTGTGAACTTGTTACTCTTGGGTCTTTGGACCCTAGACGCCCATGTGGTGGTTGGACCCTTGGTGATCACTTGTAGCCGTTCGGGAGCCCCCAATCCCGTTGTGGATTGTGCCCCGGATTGTTATTGAAAGCCGTTCGGGAGCCCCCAATCCCGTTGTGGGTTGTGCCCCGGATTGTTGTTAAAAGGCTCCGGATTCCGCCTCGAAGGAATTCCGATAGTGGAAGCTGAACCAAGCCTTTGTGGTGCGGTTCATCGGAGAAGAAGGTGAAACATTTGTGGTTGTTGAACCGTTGTGTCGGTTCACACCTCTCCAACGAGACGTACTCACTTAACAAGGAGGAACTCGGGATTACATCCTCGTCTCCGCGTGCCTCGGTTATTTCTATACCCGAGCCTTTAACTTATGCAATTTACATTGTGATAGCCTTCGTGCTTAAAGTATTCTATAGCTATCACCTTATTGCTTGTCTTGCTTAGCATAAGTTGTTGGTGCACATAGGTGAGCCTAGTTTATTTAAGTTGTCGGCTTGTTAATTTAAACACCTAGTTTTATTCCGCAATTAGCAAGACTAAACCGGAAAAGTTTTAATCGTCTATTCACCCCCCTCTGGGCGACATCATTGTCCTTTCACAGTTTACCAAAGTTTGAAAGTTATGTGACCAAACTACTCTTGAGTAACCAATGGTGCGTTTATGTTATTACAATTTGACGAATCAAATCAGGTGTGTAGAAATAAATCTGGGAACAAAAACTGCTAAATTTTGCACAAAAATGCCTCTGACGAGTCCATCCTAAAAACTGGAGTCCATGCCTTGCAGGTATGTGATTTGTTCTTCTTTTTGACTTTCTTTTATTTTTCCTCTTTCACTTTTTTATTTTATTTTTGGTATATGTACGACCTTCTCAATGTTTCGTCCTCAAGGCTATCACATGGTGGCTTGTCCTTGCACAGAGTTGTAGGGGGTCTATGTGTTTGGAAAGTTTCAAACGAAAAATAAAATTGAGAATGTGCGAGAGTCACGTGAGGGTGGCCACAGCAATTGTTTCTTTATTTTTATGAAACCACTTTGAAAAAAATGTATATTGTACTGTTCATCCGAATTACGAACCATTTTCACCATTGCGTTCCTTGTGTCGAAATATCAGGTCGAGAGGTTTTGATGAACTTGTTATTGTACTTCTAAACTAGTATAGTTGTACTTCAGGGGAATTTCGATGAATTTTTTTGTTAGTGTAATTTTGTGTTTATGGTTTTATTATAGTTTTTCTAATTTGGGCTTCAGTTGTACTTCAACATTTCAACGTGCTTCGTAGTCCGTACAAAAAAATGTCAAATATTTTTTCCTTTTAGTATACTTTTATACTTCAGTATTAGTATGCTCATACTTTTGCGTTTGGTTTTTAATCTAATTTTACTTCATACTCTTTGTTGATCCGAAAAGATTGTCGCTCGTACAACTACCTCGTTTGTTGTTTTGTTCGACACTTAAAATAGATAGGTGAGAGTATTAGTTTTGTAATATGTATAGACGATTTCATGTTTTAGAATGAGTATTTTTGTAATTATTTTATTTATAATATGTAAACATGTTCATGTATTTGAAAATTCATGTTAAAAAATATTCACGTATATATTCTTGTATTAAAAAAAAGTCCATACATCCTAAATAAATGTTCACGGATTCTGGGAAAAAAGTTCATCTATTCATAAAATATATATTCATGTATTTATCCAATGAGAACATAAAAATTAAATATGAAAATAAATGATAAAATATGGAAATAGAAAACAGCAACAAAAAGGATAGGACAGAAAATGCAGGAATAAAACAGCAAATAAAAACTCGTGTATTGGGCCGGGCCATGCGGCATTGCTCTATGAGCGAGCGCTCGCTTGTGCTCGCTATAAGCGCCACGTAGGACAACCCAAAAAAAAACATCGAACGGCGTTGCCAGTCAACCAGGCCCAGCATTCAGCGTCTTCCATCCACCAAGAGTCGGCGGACGAGGGAGCCGGAGCTCTCAAGGATCTCTGCGGACGAGGGAACAAGGCGTTGCGTGCCTGTGTCGGAATCTTGGAGTGTCTTCGATTCCCCGCGGAGTAGCTGCGATGGAGGAGCAGTTCATCCTCCGGGTGCCCCCATCCGTGGCCGAGCGGATCGAGCATCTGATGAACGAATCCGTCGCCGGCTCATCCTCCAACCCCGAGGACGCCTCCCTCGACCTCTCCTTCGCAGGTGCCCCCGCCCCTCTCCCTCCTCCGCGCTCCACGAAATTCAGCTTTCTGTTCCCGCGGGAGATTGTTGTAGAGCAGTAGGGCTGCGGATTTTAGGGGGCATAGAGATGGGTCTTTCTGGGAGAATTCGCTGCAACAGCGGCCGCTATATGTTGGAGGATTCGCTGGCGGGGTGTAGCATGCCTGTACGCTGTTTGACGAAATGCACGAGCCAGGCACAGTGAAGGTTACTGAGGGCCGTTCGCAGATGGCTGGCTATACCGTAGTGGTTCGGATGTCTGAATACCACCACATCGTGCGTGGAATGAGCATGCGGATATCCTGCCCAAGGGATGTCTGAGTGCCATATTTTGTGTTCAGTGTTCACACTACTTTGGAACCACCGGTTCAGTGCGTACTAGCTATCCGGACGGTGATTACACGCTTCACTGTGCCACCTGAATCCTCCTGAAACATGGACAAAGGGAAACCATGATGACGGCTGCCAGTGGTGGAGCTAGAACAACTGGATCCCTGGTGCACACATTGTGCAAGAAAACATTTGAAACAAATTTTGGGGGCGCATATATGGTGAAAAATTGCTATGTTATGAAGGAAATCTTTTCTTCCCGGTGTCCTGTGCACCCGGGTAGTCTAAGGTGGATCCGCCACTGACGGCTGCACTTATTGATGCCCTAGATTTGAAGTAAGAGGTTGCAATGTGTAGATAGCAGATTCCTCAGCTGCAACTGTGTCACAGGTTAACAGATACTCGAAATAGCCATGTAGCATAAACTTCACACCTTCTTTGTAGCTTAACACTGAATTTATGGGTTTTTACCTGCAAACAATATGAGATCAATGGCTTGGGATTACTGTTCAATGCCAGATTGAAAATCCCACTTAATTGCTGTCTGTGCCACCCGAAACATGGGTAAAGTGCAATCATGATTAAGGTTGTACTTATTGATACCCCAGATTTGCAGTAAGAGGTTAGAATATGTAGATAGCATATTGCTCAGCAGCAACTGTGTCATTAACACGGTACATTTCAGTTTTCCTGCTCACACAGGTTAATAGATTCTTGAAGTACCCTGTAGCATAAAAAATCACGCCCTCGTTGTAGCTTAACAGTTGTTGAATTGTGGTTTTTAACCTGCGGACAAGATGAGATCAACGGCTTAGGATTTGATGCAAAATACGGGCAGACAGCCAAAACGTCTAGACACCGCTAACTTGATTTGAATTCCCACTTCATTGTTGTCTGTGTTCATATTCCCTTTTTCACAAGTTCCCGAGGTTGCATGTATTGGCTCAGATATGCTTAACCTGCCTTATCTGTACAAAGTCATGAAACCAGTCAGTATTGGTAGAGAAAGATACTTGAGTTCATTGAATGTATGAGTTTGAAGAGATTAGGCATATTCATGGACCATGGTGGCATGTCAGGTTCTTACTATACAACTTCTGCAATTATACCCTTCAGATGCTGATAAATTAGTTTCTGCCAATTTTTTGATGTAGCATTCTCTATGTGCATATTCAGTTTATTCACTTCCTTCCAGTATAGTAATGTGCAATGGTCTCTCTTGACTTTTTAAAATACAGCTTATCACAATACTCTATAATTATTATCAGGAACTCGACTTTGTTTATCCTTATTGCCTTCTAGATTGATGGTATTTTTCCTTCTATAGAGGATGGAAGAAGTGGCACATTTATGATTGGCAACCAGAGCTTTCCTGCATATCTATTGGATCTCCCAGCCGTTGTGGAGTCATACAAGACATATGATGATTCATTTTTAGTTAAAACAGCTGATATTGGTCAGGTAAAAGTGTAGATTTTGTGTATAACAACTAGTTAATTTTTAGGCCTTATGATCAATTTAAACTGAAACAGATGGTAATGGTAAGAGAAGAAGATGACCCTGCTCCAGAAGAAGTTGAATACAAGCATGGACTTACTCCTCCAATGAGGGATGCACGCAGGCGACGCTATCGCAGAGAACCTGACCTCAGTGTATATGAACTGGGTGCCCTTAAGCTGTATTTGTTTGACGTGTTGATGAAAATGCATCGTTAATCAGGAATCTAATTATGGCATGCACTCCTTTTGCAGGCAGAGCTTGTTCACCGAGTTGAGAAGGATCTTATAAAACTTATGCACGGAACACCTGTCAGTATCCTTTTGATCTGTGTGATTCGTGAAATACCTTTCCCTACTGCAACGAAATACAATGACAACTAGTTTTGTTTTGTCGTGTACTGTCTGGCTTTAGGATCCAATATTGCTATAGGCGGTTTCCTTGTTGATAAGGATAATGTTGTGAATCGCGCAAGCATGCCATTATAGAGATTGTATGGAGGTTTCCAAACATAAAGTTCAAAACTTGGCATGTCTTTTAGTGAAAAGTCGACACTGAGATCATATGTCAAACCTTGGCTATCACTGCATTGCATTCATTTGTTACTTGGCTATCACTGCATTGCATTCATTTGTCAAACCTTCACAAAAAGGATATCTCGTCATCCTCATGTCACTCCATCTTAGTACAAAGTTCTTTAACTTGTTTGGAGACCAGAATGCTAGTGTGGTTGGAGCTGGTGAAGGTGGCGATCGCAAGAAAGCTGCACCAGCTCCTGCACCCAAGCCTGAAGTTCAAGGGCCTGCTGCAAATGGCGAAGAAGCTGAGGCTGAGAGGAGCGACTCTGATGAATCAGATAACTGAAGGGGAGCAGGATACACACTGCTGCTTCAATTCGCTGAGCAAACCTAGTGGTTTTAGCGATTCAGTTCAACCAATGTGCATCTCTGCCAACCAAGAGCTCATGCTTGTTACCTTAGGGCCTGTCGATTATCTTCTCAATAATAAGGGTGTAAGACTTACTAGCATAATAGCATTAAGGTGGAAGAGTATCTGTATATTCATTTAATGTGGCGGTTCAGTTCTTGTGGCCCCAGTCCCCAGATGTTGATAGCCACATTGCGTCAATGTTGCAAATGTCGTGAGGAGGTCCAGATCCTGATTATCTGGCCGCGAGGTGAAGGCGTTCTGGTCTTTCTGCTATGGCTGGTGTGCGTTGTATTTAGGGGTGGAAATAAAACTCGAATTAATGAGTACTCGAAAATTCGGCTCAACTCAGGTCGAACTCGGACACTAATAAGTTGATCCAAGCTAGCATTTTTGCATTTTTAGCTCATTAGAAAACGAGTTTAATGAGTCGAGTTACGAGTACTCGTTAGACTCGTGTAGCTCGTAATATGACCAAGACAATAAATTAATGAGCAATGTAGGCCATATATCATTGTTATGTTCTACCATGATGTCGATTTTTATGTTGTGTACAATAATTTGCTAAGTAATGTCTAAATTTAAGTTTATGTTACATTATGGACTACTCCAACTACACATGCTTATGTTTTTTCTCGTCTGTTATCTAGCTTAATGAGTTTACTGAGCCAACTCGATTTTTTATTGAATCGAGCCAAGTTGTGGTGTGGAGCTCGTTTAGTTAACGAGTTGAGTTGACTCGTTAACTAACGAGTATTTAGAGTTGGCTCGATATCCACCCTAGTTGTACTCTCCCGCTCCCGTAGCTAAAACGCACATGCCAGCTACGTTCTATATTGGCAGTGCTGATTTATCCACCAAATTGCGGCCGCCTAACTACATCTATGACTTTTCATTCATTGAATTGCGGAATTAATCTATCGATTAAATAAGACAAAGAGAACTTGCCTCTGGATTGAGTGTAAAATTTGTGTGCTTCCAGGTTTTTCGTTCAACTGTGAACCAAATGGCCATGGGCACGCAATAATTACATCCATTTTTTATTTTATTCCAAGCATACTAATAGTCCAGCAGTCGATGTTACATTGTCTGTACAAAACCAGCTACTCCTCTTGTAACGTCCCTACATATCCAAATACTCATGTCGAAGCTTATACTTTCTGCACCTCCCAAGAAAGTGAAGATGAACTGGCATTCGCCCTTTTCATCCACCAATCTTTCTAGGGCAGTGGAGAGTTCAAATCTAGCATAATTAACAGCGGAAAATCCAGTGGAGAGTTCCAATCTAGCATAATTAACAGCAGAAAATCGTAACCACGAAATCATACTTAGTGAACAACAGGACAGTTCACATATCCTTGCAATTCTTTGGTATCAGAAGTCGACATAGCAGGAAACAGAATAACCTCCATCAATACAAAACCCAAATCGTACAACCACTGACTCTGGGATAAATGCATGAAATACTGAGTTGGGATATCCAGACTCCAGATTAACGGTGCTACATCATGCAGCTACATCATCTGAGATACCATAATGATGTTCTCGCAAAAATGGAAGCCATTTAAAAGCAAGCAGCATTCTGAAACAGAGAGACGACAGATGGCGGGCAAAAAGCTGGCAACTCCATCGAACAAGAGTCAGTTGAGGTAAAATCATGCAGCTCCTCTTCCAGTTTGACTATCCAGCTCTCCTACTTTCTGCAACAAAGAAGAACAACATTGTGATCCAAGATTAAAAAAATGTATACATCTTTACTAGAAGGGTAGAGAACTAGAGATGTGCTGATGTTAAAAATGTCTGTGCCTTTCCGCTCCTTCAAAACTAGAAGGATATCAATGGTTGTGGGCAGTGACATGCATATCTACTTCTACTCCATTTTTATAACATGCACTTGTATGCAAGGTCCTGGCCTTGCTTTTCATCAGTAACAACTATCAACCATCAAGAGAACAATTATAAAGAGAGCAAAAAAAAATTATCTAGGTGTAAGATTTACAATGCCAAGTAAAAAATAATTACAATTGTCTGATACTACAAAACATTATAACAGCAGTCGTAAATGCAGATTTACATAAACTCCATAAAAATGAATTTTGAACCAGACATCCTTTCCATCAGTACATACCCAGAATCTGACTAAAGCCTTAAAAATGTCAAATCAACTAGAGCAGTGTTCACGACTACTCAAACACAAGCTGATGGCAAGATAGGCATCCACAGGTTCTAAGTTGAAAATATAGCAGTCTATATTCAATCATATTAGTATTTTGAAGTGAAACATTATACATATATATTCATTCACCATATGCAACCATTGTAAGTTATAACAGGTTTGCGGTTAGCTACAAATATGGATCAATGAGTTCGCTAGCCTTTTACAGGATGTGAGTGCAAACCCAACTAATCCATGTCAAAGACTTTTAATTTTTTTAAGTCAGATAACAACATTATTCTAGTCCACAAGTATATTTGGGAGCGAGCAACCAGAAAATAATTATCACTCATGTCCATTTCATGAAAAACGTTTAACTGATTGCATGAAAAAAACCGCCAACCAGAAAAAACCAGAACTGGCAAGTTGTTTGTTTTTTAAAGCAGAAAAGACTAAACATGCGAAAAAAAGGGAAAATTAAAATAAGCACCCTGCCCTATGCTGCTATGCAGGAATCAAACTTCCCACCTCCAATCAATGCACAATAGCACATACCGAGGCCCAATGCCACCTCGGCTGCACTAGCTTTGTGATACACCTTTGCATAATATTGTGTATGTATGATTATTATTCAAATTTTCTCGAAAATAGCTTAAATATTAATTAAACTTGTCGGGTTTTTGTTGCTCTTGAACCGGCTGACCCGGCGGTCAGATCGGTGAATCAGCGAACCAGTCGGGTTGATCGGTTTACTCACTGGTTCGGTTTTTTAAACTATGACAAAATCATATCCAAGACATTCAGGTATTTAAGATCTCACAGTACAGTGAATCAAACAACCAAAACAACAGACATGCCTTCTTCTCACAGAATTGAGGAGGATGCTCAACCATCATCCTGGGTCATGTTCATCAGAACAGAACATAGCATAGTCAGCACTCCACTTAGCACATGCATTTCAAATAATCTGATTGATATAATTTGCTGTGTTCCTCTAAATAATTGATAACCTCTTTGGAGCCATGTTTGCATGCTAATCTAGCATAATCACTAATGCAGGTCCAGCCCCTTTCAAAAAAACTAATGCAGGTCCAATCAAACAGAAAAAACTCCATCACATGTCTCGGACCTAAAATAAACATGGGTGGTATGCAATATTACAGTTGACGGTATTTCTACAGTGTACACCGCCTCCACAGCAGTAGGAGGGCTGTGGAGGACCTGCACCATCCAGTGAGCTACATGGGGAACTCACAAAGAACAAATTCTTTCGGTGAAAATAAATATCCCCAATCTTCTAACGCCTTGATCAGAGTGTTCAATTTGTGAACCAAGGGGCTAAGGGCCATGATTGACTGCAGCCAATCTGGTTTATCCACGAGAAATCTGATAGGTGGAATCCCAGAAAGGCGTTATACCCATCACCCATGTCACCGCGTCCACTTCTACCGATCCCTAAACTCCCAAAACATTCACCTTGCTGTCCCCCAAAATGGTAATTTCTTCACAACGGTGAATTATACTTGAACATAGTAACCATACCCCCATGTTATTACATCTTTAACACAGCCTACAAGACCATGCTTGAACATGATCGCTAAACAGCATTGCAAAGGGATAGTTGAGTTAGGATAAGATCGTTACCAACCATTGCGAAGTTGTGTTGCAATATAAACGTGAACGGCAATTTAGAATCATAAGAGCTGCAGATGGAGACAATAATTACCTGCTTCATGGTGCCGAGGGCGACCAGCCACTCAAGCTTGTCAAGAGTTGCCTCGTCCGCCTTGTCAAAATCAACCTCAACCCTCCCATTCACCTCCTGAAGGCATGCGTGTACGTCCTTCATAATGGCGACTGCTTTCCTCTGCAGATCCATCGACATACGTGGCAGCTCATCCTTGAGCCTCATCCTACGCTCTGTGATTGATGGCGGCGATGGGAGCACTTGCTGAATGGAGGCCCACCTGATTCGAAGATCGCAGAGAGCTCGGCCGCGCTCTCATACACATCATCACCCTCGTCGTTGTAGGACATGGCGTTGCGGAAGGTAAGCCTCACATCCCTGGCAAATGAGTGCAGGTTCGTGTAGCGACCGCTCTCAAGGCGGCGGCTGACGGTGCCGAGATCCATGGGGTCGGATATGTCGGAGTAGTAGTCACGCAGGCCGAGGCTGAGTGGATCCACCGGCTTGGCGAAAACCCACCCGTCCTCATGTTGCAGCAGCTTGTCCAGAAGCATGTGAACGCGCTCCAGGGTACGGGCAAGGTCGGCGCCGTCATGGCACTTAGGTTTCTTGGGGAGGCTTGGCGGCGGCGGCGAAGACGTGTCATGAGGCCTTCGGGGCGGCGGCGAAGGCGGGTCGCGAAGCCTTCGGAGCGGCATAGGGCCAAGATGGTCTGGGATTCGATTTTGGGTCAATTCCACACAACAACGAAGCAATCCTTATAACCCTACAGAAATGGTTAGATTTGGTTAGTTACCATTAGAAGATCCACTCCCTAGAAAAATACCATTAAAAGATCATCTGTTGGCTATATTGCCATATAAAGGTTGCAATTCTCTTCAATTTTTTTTTTTTGAAAGGAAAGCAAACAGCTTTATTACGAAACCAAGGGTGAATCACCCACCACAACTTCAGCCACACTGGCTGGTACATCATCTTCCCAAGTTATACACTCTTGGGCATTACAATTCTTGCCTAGAATAGCAAGTTCATGAGCTGCTCTATTAGCAGAACGTTTACAGGCTGCCACTTCGCTCCAAGAAAACCAAATACGAAGCTGGATTTTCAGGTCATTTATTGACGCGGCAAGCTGGGATGCATCTTGACCTTTGCGATTAAGTGCAAGAGCCAGCAGTTCAGAATCAGTTTCAAAAACTGCCCGAATCGCACCAAGGTTAGTTGCCATATCGACAGCTCTCTCCATGGCATTCAGCTCAGCACTGAAAACATCCTGGATACATTCAGTTTTGCCTGCACTCGCCACAACGAGTTCACCATTTTGGTTCCTGCCCACAACTCCCCACGTTGCATAGGAGTCACCTGGAATATATGCAGCATCGCAATTAAATTTCAGGACACCATCCGGTGGTGGTTTCCACTTCATTTGGTCATTACTATTTATTTTCTTGCCCTTGCCAAACAGCTCTAGGAATTCGTCAGTCTGACTAATCGTGCGGCGGACAATAGCGTCAGCTGAGTCTGGTAATTCTCCCTCCTTAGCTTGTTGCGGTTGTTAATCCCAACAGTACAGTTAAGTAAGTCGAATTTCCCCTGTTTTGCACTCCCCCGCGTTGCTCTATGTGCACAACAACCAACAGAAATGGTATGATGCACCCACAACATATAACATACAACTAACAGAAATGGTACGATGCACCCACAGCATACAACATCAGATAACATTTATAACCCCCTCTCCATCCTACTCTTGCTGCCAGTTCAACAGCTATAAAAGGAAATAGATCCAGAAGCAGAAAGCGGCAGGCATTACATGAAGATGTGACAGCATATAACCCTCCCGCAAAAAAAGAAAGACATGAAGCATACCCCCGTTTTCTCCTCTCGTTTCTTCCTTAATTTCAGCATCACATCGCCGCAGGGGCCATCATTATTCTACTTCTGCTCACATTCCCTCACTGCCTGAATTAGCTAGGGTTTAGGAAGGGGTTTGCCGCAAGAAACTGGGAGAGACGGAGGATGGTTTACCTGGAACGGGAGAAAGGGGAGGGACGTGGCGGGGAAGAATCGGCGGTGGGAGCGCTGGTGCCAGCCTCAGCTCGGGTCGCCGCCGGTACTGGGCTAATTTCGTCCGGCGGTGGCGGTCGGGAGGTAGGGAACGGGCACAAAGAGGGCTTGGTAAGGGCAGGATGGGAAATACTGAAATAGCCGGCGCCCTATCCGGGAGCAAACACCGGCGCCCTATCCGGGGGCACGTACATGATTCCTCCCTGTTGCGCACACAAATGCAACAAAAAATAAATAACTGGATGTAAAAAGGGGTTAGAGCATCTGTAAAATAGGATCTAAAAAACTGCTTGACTGAAATTTTACATCTTCTCCCCTATCTAAAAGAAAACTTTCGTTCCACATTCTGCCCACACTTCGTCCGGCCCCCAGTTTTTTTTTCTTTACTGCCCACACCTTCCTCCTACCACACAGCAATTATGAGTGAAATCTACGGAAGGAATTTCCCAGCCTTGACCAGAGTAACGCACGGGCCCATGACGGTGCCTTCATTGCCCACAATAATTGAATCAATCTGCGGAAAGGATCCAACATTATTGTCCCTCAAAACATGGCTACGTACTAAACCACACGGGCGCATGCCGGTAATTGGAGACAAGGTTCACCACATGGTGTCTAGCCGAGCTACAGCCTCTTCCCGTGTGTATATGTATCAGTTTGTCATGTGCCAATTCGTATGCTATGTTGTTGTATTTTCCAACAATTTTGGCATTATTGCAATATGTATTTTTGTGTATGTTCTTTGAAATGACACAAAAGAGAACTCTTGCTGCCCGGGAGCTTCATGATAGTAATGAGAAAAAAGTAATCGCGGTGCCATGTTATTCTTCTGAAAGCATGCCATGAAGCAATATTAAGAAAGACACTGGTATTTTTTCCTAGATGGGTTAGGTCTACTATAAGATTAAATTTCTTTCTAAGAAATGAGATGCTACTTTTATATCCGTGTGAAAATGATTGGATTTATTTGAAACGTTCCTATTTTTATTTTATGGTGACATCATGAAGTTTAGCTAACAAGCAAGAAAATATTACCTGCGGTGATTACTAAAATAGTGAACATGCTCTTACATATCTCTTATAATTTGTCGATAGCTCCAAGGAAACACATGTATGGTGTTCCAAACCATTTATGGTCATGGATGCAGTTTATTTGTTTTCCTTTTGAGTGCATATCATTTACGAAATTGCTTCTGGTTAGATAAAGAACATTATATTCAAAAAAAAGAATATTATATTTCCCAAGAGAAGATGATGGACTTACACAGAAATGTGCCACTAAAGTAATTACATTATGATCCAGTTATATGATAGATGAGGCAAGGACCAAGGAGAGAAGACGTGAGGACCCGAAAGCATAGGAGCAGATGTTGGTGATATGTTGTTGCATCAGCCGAACCGATAACAAATGGAGAAGAAACACATGTGGGAAAAGAAGCAAGGATGAAGAGTTAACCAATAGTATATGTTGAATCACTAAAATTTATGCTTTTGCTCAAAACTTGATGATTTATGTGCACACAAATTTTAAATTATATGTTTGACACGATTAATGTTGAACCATTATAATATTTATATCTCGTTGCAACGCACGGGCAATTAGCTAGTCACCAAAAACATGATTTTACATCACCAAAAGGGCCAACTCCCACACCTGTCATAAAATGTCCCAAAATATAGGTCCAACATGTGCCTAAAATTCGGGAGCGGCACATCCGCTACTGCCCGTGTCTCCTTCTTCGACCGTACTGAAGCCGCCGCCGAGTTGCGCTCGGCCTTGGGGGCGGCACTGCCTTGTGCCTTCGTCGTGGGGATAATTTTGTTGCTCCGCCCGGCCGCGGTGGTTGGCCATGGAGGCGCAAACTCGCCACTCCTACCACCCAACGATGGTGATGACGGCGGGAGGGACGCGAGGGTCCAAAAACGTGATTTTGCATCACCTAAAAGGGCCAACTCCAGCAGCTGTCCTAAAATGTCACAAAATATAGCTCCAACAGGTGCCTAAAATTCGGCAGCAGCACGACAGCCGTTGTCTATGTATCCTTTGACCGTGCTGAGGCCGCCGAGTTGCGCTCCGACAGTGGTAGGAGTGGTGAGTTTGCGCCTCCATTGCCAACCACCGTGGCAGAGCGAGCCTCCGGCTTTTTTGATTCACAGCCTACAGGCTGAATGTAACTTCGTGGTTGATGATTAACAAAGGGAGTGGTTTTAATTGTCAAAAAAAAATGAAGGCACGAGACAGTGCCGCAGGCCAGTATGGCCGGATTTTGAAAGTGGGAACAAGAAAGTTGGCAAACCCTATATATCGCTATGCAGCGACGTGAGACGGTCGCGACGTCTGAAGGATCCCGCATATATTTGAGACGGTCGCGACGTCTGAAGGATCCCGCATATATTTCTTTTTTATGCTCTTCTTTTTTGCTTTCATGCTTTCTTTTCATTTTTGTTTTTCTATTTTGTCACTTTATTTGTGATTTAAAAAATTGTTCAATTTAAGAAATGTTCAGGTTAAAAAATTCAATTTAAAAGTTCAAAATTAATTTTTGTTCAGAATTTAAAAACAACGTCCGTGTTTTGAATTTTTTAGATATTTTGAAAATGCTCAAACTTGAAATTTGTTCAAATTTTAAAATGTTCAAAGTAAAGAACGTTCAAATTTTGAAATGTTCAAATTTAAAATATAAAACTTTTAATTTTGTTCAGATTTGAAAAAAGTCCATATTTGAAATTTGTTCTAATTAAAGAATGTTCAGATTAAAAAGATTTTAAAACACACTAGTTGGCATGTACGTGCAACGCACGTCTTCACCATTAAAAGGACGATTTACAATTAGGAAAGACCATGCCAAAATCTACATGTATTACTTCTTTTAC
This sequence comes from Poa pratensis, assembly GCA_947311845.1. Lineage (NCBI taxonomy): Eukaryota > Viridiplantae > Streptophyta > Magnoliopsida > Poales > Poaceae > Poa > Poa pratensis. The sequence continues at coordinate 53,402,940 of CAMZMU010000027.1, read as the reverse complement.
ACTTTTGCATCCGTGTAAAATCTACAGCCGAGTATCACACGTTCCAGCTCCTGGACTACTGGAGAAGATCTAAACGAAACTGCAACATCTAATTCTTTGTATTTCACAACGACAGTTCAAGTCAGATGGTAGCACTGAAAGATTAATGTTGCTCGGTTTTCCTCGAACCAAGAAGTTGCGGTTCTGCAGCCCACTTGCCAGCAACCATGTGCTGTTTCAAACTTCCATGAACAAGCAGCAAGTGCTGCTTCACCTGATGAAATGCCAACTTGTAAAATCAATCAACGAAAAAGTCATGTACCTCAATTTGGATAATTTGAGGCAAGTGTTACCATATACTCCTACAAAAGAGACCTCGCTATGCAGGAAAAAATAGGGAAGAAAGAATAAAGAAAGCAGAGAAGAAAATACCTCTGGGCAAGCAGGTAGAGGCGTCGAGAAGCTGCTTGTTGCAGCGGGCAACAGTGGCACAATTAAGCAGCAAGCATCACAGCACCGAGACTCACTTGGATGGGATGGGCAGGTGGCGGAGAAGGTTGAGGTTGGGAGGACCGGATCCTGTACGGGGAGGAGGCCGGGGCAGTGGAACAGCGGAGACGCTCGGTCAGGGACGACAGATCGCAAGGTTGGGACTGCGGAGCTCGCGGGCGGAAGACGTCTGCCGGCTTGGAAGAGCATACGCGGTCACGCGGAAGTCGACGCGGCGGCATCAGATTGACCCCGCCGACATGCAGCTTCTCTACCGTATTGAGTGCCGCCTTCATGCATCAAAATTTAGCGGTGGGGGGCGGAGATTTCCAGGCGGCAATGGATGCTGGGCGCGCCGAGTTCTCGGGAGGATCCGGGCATCCATGGAGGCGGGGCACGATCGGAAGTGGTCGGAGGTGGCGGAGCGTGAGATGCAGCGGAGATCGCCGGAGTGGTGGAAGAGAAGGTCGAGGGCGGCCGTGCGCGACGACAGCGGCCACGCGCGTGTGGAATTTCTCTGCCCTCTATCCGTTTTCATTAACGACTCGTTCCGTGCCGACTGCGACGGCCACTGGTGGTAATTTCTTTTAGCGGTGGCAAATCTCGTAATTATCACGAAACGAAATAAAACGAACCGGTACGATGGCATTAGCAGTATTATGTGATTTGGTGGGAGGGTAAAACGGGCAAAAGTGGATTTGTGTTGAGTTATCAAATATTGGAGCGATCTAGACCGTTGGCCAAATATTGAAGGGCTCAGATTCAATGTATCAACACAAGTTTGATCTTTTAATAGTAGTATAGAAGAAGAGAAAAACAACTGTGGTTTTTCTATGTGCCGGTTTTGGGCCGCTCCCCAAGCGGCTTCTTCAGGTGGCCTGGGCGAATGGTGTCTCCACGCGGCCGAACCAAAACTCTCGCCTCCGTCCTCCCCCTCTCTGCGTCCCCACGCCGTTACCGCCAGTCATGGCGACAGCCCCGCCGCCGCCCGACGCCGTCGGCTTCTCCCCTGACGGAGAGCTCTTCGCGGTACTCGCTTCGCCCCTCCTATCCCGACCCCCCTCGCCTAAACCCCATTCTTTACGTGCTGGCTAGCTCTTAAGGCGGCCGCAGTGAACCGGGGAACTCTCGGCTCTGGGGTGCGCTGCGATATGATGTGCCGTGCTTGAGATGTAGTGTTACATGCCAGTTATTGGCTAACTGCTGCTGTATGCTGGGTTGACTAGCTAATTTCCATAGTTCCATGTTCTGTTTATTATGGCGATTGACAGTTGCTAGCGGATGAAGCTAGTTTCTCTCGTGTTTTGCTTTGCTTTGCTTGTAGACTGCAGTCAATAGTTCCTCGACATATTACTATATCTTTCTTTAACACCCTATCATTTCCAACTAACTAATTACTGTTGTAGCTCGTTTCAGTGAAAAGGCATACCATGTTAAGCCAGAAAAATCAAAGTAAATAGCTGTAGATTTCATTGAGAAATTTTCTTATCAGCATTTTCAGAGTGTTCGATGTAAAGAGTAGGGTGCTGTTAGTTTTAGTACGATTGCTGCTTGACATGGTGGGGGTACAGGTAGGGGTGAAAACGGTACGGATTATTTCCGACCGACCGACCGACCAGAGCCTCACGGAAGCCAAATACGGATACTTCGTATAGTTGCCGGATACGGTCACGGATACGGATAGTAACTAACGGATACGGAAAAGGATGTGGTTTTACTAATATCCGCCCGTATCCGAAGATATACCATATTTCACGGTTATATCCGACAAATATCCGGCGTAATATCTGACAAGTAATACCTCGAACCTGAGTTATTGGGCAAGATAAAACTTATGTACTTACACAACTCTTGAAAAGTCTTTGCTCAAGTCACTACCATATTTGTGAATCACATTTTTGGAGGCACCCTTAGGTCATGCAAGGGCAAAATTAAGTAGCCACTTGGAAATGGAAATATGAGTATGAAAACATTATCTGTCTTAGTATATCACAATACATAGAGTTAATTTGGAGTAAGTTAGTTCATAATATCTGCTATATACCAGTCCTATTTTCAATGCGACATCCGACGAAATGTTTATCCGCAACCGAACCGTATTCGTTCCGTATTCGATCCATATTCGTAACCGACAAGATCCGATTCCGTATTCGTATCCGCACACTATCCGCTCCGACTCCGTATCCGGAAAAAATATGGTCACGGACATGGTTTCACTACTATTCGATCGTATCCGCTCCGTTTTCACCCCTAGGTACAGGGGTACAAACCTCCTAAAAGCAAAGAACGGTCGAAATTTTGATGCTTACATGATACGGACTATTCATGATTTGGATATTTCGTGAATTTAGTTTGGGATTTGCTTGTAGTGACAAGTGATATTTACTAGATTACATAATTGCCAATATTTAGCACCTCATCAGAACATCTAGAGGGCTCTTCGTGTCCATCGGTATTGGAAACATGTAACTTGTATGGAATTGATCGATTCATGCTTGGGAAGTTGAGATTGGTAGAAGTAAATATCTGTTCATTTCTTGTCCCATCTAGCTAGCAATACTGAAAGAAGCAGGGCCCTATTTTATTTCTATTTTATGCTCTTTCAATACATTGCTGCCTCTTCTCATTTTTTTTCTTTCATTGTAAAGTTAAATGGAAGTATGTGAGAATGCAGATACAAAATGTGTTAACCTATTCAATTTCTTTACATGAAATTTTTATTTGGAAAGCTATGGAGTACAACGGGAGGGCAAAAGATAGCAGAATGGACTGATCCAGTTGCAACCCAAGATTATTCATACAGTTGCATTGCCTGCAGCGCTGTTCAGAAGAAGGTACTTTGTGCTGAGCATAGGTGTTATCCCCTATACTGTCCTATTATTTCAGTTTCTGATTGGAGGTGCTTTTTACAGCAGAAAAAAGATGACAACCTTATTGTTGTTGCTGTTGGCACTGCAAATGGGGAGGTTTTAGCTCTTGATTCTACTGGTGTTATATGGAGAAGTGATTTTCACACGGGGTATATGAAACTTGGTATTTCTTTGGTATAAAACATCATGCTTCCCACCCTGTGTTATGAACTTTGGTGTGTTTTGCAATAAAAGGGTCCTTATTGTCCCTTCGGGGACTTCCGGAAAAAAAGGGTCCTTATTATTTCTTTGGTAAAAACATCATGTTGATTTATTGGTAGGCCTACCATGTTGATTATGCTCATTACTGTGGTATCTGCTTAGAAAAATGATCTGCTTTGGTACTCCTTGCACCTTTTTTGTTGTTAAAACTAAATATTATTCAATGGCAGTTCCTAAAGTGCTACACTAGTACCTTTTAACCACATATTCTTTTGGCCTATTTTTGTGTGATTAAACTTTAGTTTCTTTTTCCGTGCGAGATGCTTAAGCTCAGTTTTCTCACCTGAGCAAGTCCAACCATCGAAGGAAAATTGATTTTTGGTCTTTTCAAGTCAATTATGAGACAGTTAAGTAGGTCATACTTAACATGGGCTTAATTTTAATTATCACAAGCAAGACTAAATTTTGTAAGCCCGCTTTGATTATCCTTGTTATAAGCCGACTTATCTTGTTCGAAAGAAGAGCCTTATATTAGCTGGATTCTGGAAGAAACATCAGCTAGCCCAAAATACCTATAGAATGTCTTTACTGTGAAAAAAATGTTGCCTACACTAACATGCATTTCTCTTTCTACTAGCAAGGTAATTTCTCTTCACTTCTCAAAACAATGACGTGTTCTTTACACTGCAAGCATGGATGGAGTTATATGTGAATTGGATACTTGTACTGGAAAATCCAAAGACACATTTAAAGCTTCGAAGAAGTCAATTAAATATTTGACTATTTCTCATGGTAAGTGCAACTTTTATCTTCACGTGCTCTTACCTTATGCATGCTTAAAAGTTCCACGTGTTTGTTGTATTGACACAAACATGTATTGCTTATTTTGTGAAGCAGTGTGATTACATTAGAAGGAATCTCATTATGATTTCCTTAAATGCTTGTTGATTGTCGTGTACAGCTGTTATGGACCTTGTCTTTGATCCAGATAAATATTAATGGGCAGGACTACAGAGCGGCGCCGCTACTGAGTCGTTCCGAGCGGCGGTCAACCCGCGAAGACCGTCTTTACGTACTAGCGTGTTGTCGCGCGAGTCGTTTCCTTCCGTGCATCACAGAGCCCAGTAACGCAAGCCTTATCTTTACTGGGCCAAAGCCAGAGCCCATATCTGCCAAAGCCATGTCAGCTTGATCTCCTGGCCCTAACGTAATCAGCCTCTCTAAACGTGTCTTGCACGTGCGTCTTCTTGAATTGCAGTACAAGATCCAGCTAAAAACAAGATCAAATCTTTGCTTTGCTGGAAGGTATGTAGGAGTACTTCCTAACTCTTACTTCATCTACTTCTCCCGTGTTCAAAAACATGTGGATAGGTGCAAAAACATGATCACATGGAAAAACTTTCTCCAAACCAAAACAAAGCTATCAGATGGGCATCACGACAGGTAGATCATGTTTGGTTTCGAAATAACAACAGTACATCTAGTCAAGGTGTTCTCCACAAACATGTAGCAAGGAGATACAAAACTATATCCAGTTATAGGAAGCTCAGAAATTATGCTAAGGAAAAGAGTTTTGCATATATCACTACTAAACAGACATCTAAGTAACCATGACTTGATATTTTAGGCACATCCTTGTTCACCATAACTTGATTCTTGCTGTACTGTCAGCCGTCTACATCTTGAAGCTTGATTCAGCCTGTTCAAGAATAGAAAAACGTGCAAGAAGTAAGACTAATAAATATCGACATTGTAACACACTTGCAGGTACAAGATGGACATTACAGAAAATTCTCGCTAGTTAGTTTTGTTCATGGTAGCTCCCAAATTCATCTTGAGTTAATTCATACTAGCTAACCATGTTAAATCGTCAAGATAATTCATGCTAGCTAATTCAAGAGTTAGCTATCATGCTAATTCAAGTTAGCTACCGTATTCAATCAAGCCAACTATCACGTTAATCATAGCTAATTGATTTCAAAAAAGCTAGCTACAGGTGAATTCATGCGAGCTATCAGGTTAATTCAATACAGATAACATGTTGACTCATGCTAACAGGTTTTTAACAAAAGATGGTTAATATGAATATAATAACCACAATTATTTCTAAAACCACACATGAAGTACTGTAAAACAAATGCAGCTACCAAGTTTGGACAATGTTATCCCAGACAACCAAAATAAGCTAGCTATTAGTTTATTTCTAAAATTGTGTTTTCAGACAATTTCATCCCAACCAAAATAAGCTAGCTATTAGTTTAGTTCATGTTGGCTACCAGATTCATCTTAAGTTAATTCAGGCTATGTAGCCGTTTTAAATCATTGCAACATGTTCATGCTAGCTACCATGTTGTTTGAAGGATCATACCAAATTCGTTAATGCTACCTATCACGTTAAATATTTACTGGTTCATTTAAAAAACCTAGCAAACCATGTTTAAAACATGCTAGGTATCAGATTATTAAAAAACAGTTGCCAAGATGAAACATGATAGATATCAGATTAATCAAGCACAGTTGCCATGTTAATTCATGTTAACTATCAGTTTAATTTTCAACTACAATTTCATTCAGGCTACCATGATTTGAGTACATAGCTATGAGATTTTCCATACACAACTATCAGATTATAAATACACAACTAACATGATTTTTATACACAGCTAACTATATTTGAAATGCAAAAGGCGAACATTGTAGGGCAAATAATGCAACTACCATGATTTGAGTACACAACTAGCAGATTTTCCATACATATCTACCAGATTATGAATACACAGCTACCAGGAACAATTTGCGTCGAGATATTGCTTCAATAATATGAAAACACAAATACAAACACCAAGACCAGTAGCACAAGCATCACCCATACCAGGCCCCAAAGGATCCAACATGAAAAACCCATATATAAGTCGACCTCGATAACCACATGAGGGACAACACAAATCAGCACCAACGAGAGCCACCGAGGGCTGCAACGACGAACGACTCTGCCCCTACCCTGTTGACAGGTTAATTACTGCTAATTATCAGGTTATTTCCAGGTGCTTGTCATGTTCTTTTGTGGTAGCTACCAGGTTAAATAATGCTATGTCACAAATTAAGCATGCTAGTACACACTTACAGTTACCCATAACCACACGAGATAAGCAAGCTGCATATCAGCTGGATGGATAGGAGTTTGGGCACAGATAGCTAACTAGGAGTGTGATGCTGGTTCGATACTGCTTGTGTGCTCGCACGGAGAAAACTGGAATAGGAGAGGGCACGGCAAGCGAGGCTAGCAGGCCAGCTACAGGGGTTGTCGGGTAGAGGAAGGGTGAGACATGGCGCGGTGCGTCTGCTGCTGCTGCATCCTGGCGCACAGAAAAAACTGATGAACGAGGTGCAAGATTAGAACACTCAGACAGAGGACACAATCAACAAGCCTTTCGGCGAGGAGTGCTCCAGAACTTTACCTACACACGACGCGAAGGATGAGCTGGTCGGCAGCGCAAATCAGGGCCACAACCATGGGAGCTCAGTAGCTCACCCGTGCCAGCAACGACGAACAGGAGGAGGCTGCAGCGGGCACGAACGCGCCCACGACGCGGCCCATCAGCATCGACCCCATGAACCACCCACGCGCACACGTCACTGACCACGCCGACTGCGGGGTCGCCAAGCCGCGCCTCTACACCGACGAACACGCCATGCTGAAGCACCGGAGCCACGCGTGGAACTGCCCATCGCTGCGTCCAACTCACATCCCCTTGCCAACATGGTCCTCTCCTTCAAGGCAGCTCACCACGACCTCATGGCTTGATGACGCCGCGGCCTAGACCTCCCGGCGCGAGGCTACTCCCTGTGGCTCTCGCACATGATGCCGGCCGACGCATTCGAGAGATCTCCAGTGTGGAGCTCGACAGGAGAGAGAGAGGGGGAATGAAGGTGCGGCGGGTGCGGATAGGTGAGGCCACGAGGGGATAAGGTTTTTTTTAACCGGTGACAAGATAAGGTGAGAGAACGCGGAGATTAGAATCGAACGGTTTGCTGCCCGCCGCTGGGAATAGACGCGCGAACGGCGCCTGTCATTAGCTTTTCCCAATATTAATTGGGAGGGTAAGGGTCTGAAGATCAGGGACAGGGAAGTTATGCTTTCAGGCGTGGAGCTCTTGTTCCTGACGTGGAAGATGCTTTCAGGCATGGGTCGGCAATTTGAAACCGAGAACCAATCAGCAAACCCGAACCAAAACGAATAAACCGATATGTTTGATTTTTCTGGTTTCTGTTTTTTCATCAGTTTTAGTTTCCCTTCTGTTCGGTGATCGGTTGTTTGTCGGTTTCCATCAGTCACAAACCGATCACACGGTAATATCCGGTCTTTCACGTGCACTACTAATAACAGGCCTGCCATGCTACAACCCCTATCAGCCCATCTTGTATGGACATGTCTGTTTTCGCTCCGCGTCGTATGCAAGGTAAAGAAGCCCATGTCTGTTTCCTGTTTCCTAGCGACATCTTCTCTCAATATCTACGCTTTAAAAAACAAGAGTTACAGTCCCACCTCGAGCGGCACACCTTCATCTATTATTTTTATTTTCCTGTTGCGACAAGTGGTCATCACAAGTCCAAATTATATTTATCCCGGTTGTGCGATAGTACTAGGGTGGTTTCGGTCTTGTACCGGGGGGAATGGCAGAAGGTTTTGGGTATTGCGCTGTAGTAGGGGCGGTAGTACCAGTCTTGGGGCATGGGTGGTACTCCCTCCTTTCCACAATATAAGATGTTTTAGGCCTTTTCCACATTAGCATGTATACACATGTATCTAGACACGTACCTAGACACGTTTAGTTCATATGTTCACTCATTTTAGTCCGAATCTAGACAACATGTGAAGCACCTAAACCATCTTATATTTAGGAACTGAGGGAGTAGTAACACTTGTTATAGGTGGTAGTACCGCTCCTGGAGCTGCATATTCCTCTTGCTTCTCTTCCATGCTTCCACCTTGGATGGCTTTGATCCTCAGGCATCCTCGACATCTCCCCCTGCGTCCGTACTCGTTGGGTCAAACCTAGCAATGCAAAGGGATAGATGCTCAAGTAGTATACCATTCAAATAGGTAGGAAATGGGCTCTCATAGAGGAATGAGTTCACCTTAGAAGTCCATAGTGACATGACGTATGTTGGAGTCCTTGACATGGTGATGGGCTTAGGCCACCCTGTATCCATGGCCCTTCATATAGGAAATTAGACTTGCGCAAACTCTATGTCTATCTTCCATACTAGACCGATGTTGCCTAATTCGGTAGCTCTCTCCCTAACTAAGTAACTTATCTTTCTCTCCTAATGTTTTGTGGATCCTAATTATGATAGCCTATTTACAGGCTTGGTGACCTTCTTTAGCCAATAAAAGTAGTACTGAGCATGTATGATGATTGTCAGTAGACATTTTTTTCCATAAAGCATAGTGAAGTGATATTTTTCTGGTTTCTGTTTTTTCATCAGTTTTAGTTTTCCAGTCTTTCGTGAATATGGCACCTCCGGTCATTATTGTTTAGATATCTCGTCAAGTCTGTATTTTCTGAACTTACATTTTAGGATTTTGCAGATGGGAAGTTCATGAGTGTCTTAGGTAGGACAACAAAATTATTTAGTCTGAAGGAAAAGAAGGAGGTCTTGAAGATTCCTTCTGAAGATGTATGCTCTCCTCTCTCTGCCATGTGCCACGTAATGAAAGAGGCTCTATCGCTTATCTGTGTGATTGCAGGGCCCTATCCAGCTGATGTCTGTGTCTGATGATGCACGGATTTTAGTTTCCTGTACTGACAATAATAAAGAAGTCCAAGTCTGGTCTTGTGATCATCATAATGGTACTATCGATTCTACAACCTCTCTTGCCATGCATACTCAGCCAAAGGCTGTAGAGTGTAAAAAGAGCACATCATATGAAGCTGGAGGAATTATTCTCGCAGTATCAAAGAAAGGTGTTGCGTACTTGTGGCATTTACGGACCATTTCCCAAGATGAAGTACTGCCCACCAAAATCTTAGTAAAAAATTCGCTTGATAAAAAGGGCCGTATCCCAATTATCTTAGCTAAATTATGCGATGTCAAAGAAGACAACACAGTTAAGGTTCGTGTTGCGTTTGGGTCACCAGGCTGTTTACAGTTCAAGGTTGTAGTATTGGGTGAGAATTGTGACGACATCAATTTGTTTGCGGAATCTGATGCATTAGCTTCGGAACATATGGTACCGCAAGAAAGGAATATGGAGCAAGATGCTAAAGGTTTGTGGATATATCTGTTGACGTCCAACCATCATTATTAGCACAGTAAAGTCAATAAACAGGCATAGGGCATTATATCAGTAGTGCTGAAATTTAATTTGACAGATGTCCCTGGCTACATAACCGCATAGGCTGTTCTGCCACATTTCTTGTGGTTTGCATTTGCTTTTGCGAGTATTTTGCCATGGCAAGAAATGCTTTTACTTTTGGCTCTTACCCGTTGTGTAGGTATCTTCAATGAATTCTATGGTGTTAAAAAAAGTTTCAGTTGTTCAGCAGGATGTTTTATGACCAGTCATATCTTGTAATCCATAAATTTGGTCTGATAACCTAAACTATTAGCATTGTTGTTTTTAACAAATCTTCTGAGTAACTGCATTTTGAAGGTTTCTCTATGAAGTACTCCTTGCCAGATCGTATAAGTTGTTTAGATAGCAGCTATCCTATACTTAACTACTGTATTGCCCAATTTAGATAAAACAAGTAAGCAGCACATATAAGTAGTCATGTTTTGTTGATGGAAAAGGTGTCGCACTCAACCAAAGCATGTCTGGCATGTTTTGCAGCTCGTGACTACATGATGATGAAATATGAATCAACATCATAATTTATACTTGATGAAGTGCTTTCCCAGTAAGCAGCAAAAAGCACATATTAAAAACAAAATGAGGAAAACTCAAAAAAAAATGAGAATGTTATTTACAATCAATCAGTATCCAGTAGAGTGGTAACTGCACTTGCCTTAGTTTTGTGCAATTTGGATTTTTGTAAATCATGGAAGCACTGCATATTATGCTATTGAAGTTACAGATTATGTACTTCGTTAGATGCCTATTAGTGATCTTAACTGTTTATTTATTTCTGTATGTCACTAGTAAATAGCACGATGGCTGCTGAACAGGAGAATACAAATCCCACTGATCAAGGAAGATCAAAGAAAAGGACAGCATCTGCTTTGGACTCTACTAATGGTAACAATCACCCTGTTAATTTTAAGTACCTACCTGACCCTGTCATATGCATCGAGTATTCTAAACCATGATTATTTTTTGTGAGTGCCCTTCAATTTATACCTTTTCTGATGACTAAAGTGTGTATTTTGTTGGAACTCTAGACACAGTCAAGGAGGGGAATCCAGAGTATAATCTTGACGAACCAACTATGGAGCAGCAACTTGAAAGTCTAAATTTGCTCAATAAGTCTGAATTCCTTGAAGAGCAATCAGCCTCGCTAGCACCGCCGAGTGCAGATTCAGTACATATTTTGCTGAAGCAAGCTTTACGCGCTGATGATCATGCTGAACTGCTGAAATGCTTGTACAATAGAGATGAAAAGGTACGACTTTGTTTTCTTTTGTATGCAATGTTATGTCAAATCCTCGGTTGCTACTTGTCTTCACAGGTCATACCGTGAAAGAATTTTACTTTGAAGCTCCTAGTTAATTAAATAATGTTAAAGATACATGTTATTCTCTTGGTGTCTTGGGTATGTTGTGTCTTTTCATGTCGAATGATATATTTCCTGTACCATAGGGATCCTCTACGTTGTTATCAGAAAATAGTGGGAAGACCTACTCAAGTTCTCATGATCAGTTACTTGGCTGACTCAAACATTTTGATGATGAAATTTTAGTAGTGATGAAACTGAATTTGGTGATTCAAATCTAGCATCTGGTTATTTTTTCCTTATTAGCTCCATGTTTATTGAGTATCTTCATAGTAGTTAGCAAAGGTGCACAGGAAAAGGGTAAATTCTGTGCAATCCGGAGTTGCTACCTGTGATGTTATTGATAACGGAGAACAAACATAGTTCCTTCCTTATTCCTGCTCTTGACCAATGCTCTAGACCTCTAGTCTTATTCAGTCAAGCTGGGATGCTTTATAAACAATCCTTGCTAGGGGCTATCTATTAGGCTAAGGACTGTCCTGCTATTTGGCCTTAACAAACCTAATAGTTAAGTGAGTTTAAGTTTCACCAATTGCTCCTCTAGCTGCAACCTTTCAGTTATTGGTAGCTGCCAAAGTCAGGACTTGGTGTTATTTATATTATTGTGATTTGTTGGAATATGTCCTCTTGTCTGATAATTTTATTGTTTAATTACATGCAGGTCATTGTAAAGTCAATATCACTCCTAACACCAGCAGATGCCCTGAAGCTTCTCAAGTATTTCGTGTTGTCAATACAATCTAGGTACGAAACCTTTAGAGGTATTTTATCACTTTAGTACATTGTTCAGGAGAAACTATGTGGTGCACTGGTGCATGTAATATTAGCTAGAGAACATCAGTTCATTGACTATGATACTGCCTTCAGTCAGACACCATTAACTGTAATACTGTATGTATCCATTGAATGTCGGATCTAATCTTTGTCTTGGCATGGCTAGAATGTACAACTTCCAAATGTGCTTAGCCTATTGTAGTTGCTTTTCCTATTATTTGGTGGTTCTTGTGTGCGTGCATATGACATCACAACCTTACAGAAAATTCTTATTTGATATTTTTTCTCCAACAGGGGTGCAAAACTGGTTTGTTTGCTCCCGTGGCTACAAACTTTGCTTAGCCGGCACATGAGCAGCATAGTGTCTCAAGAGTCTTCTCTGCTGTTGCTCAATTCGCTCTATCAGGTTCATATTTTTGTCACCTGCAGTAAAAATACTAGAACAATTATGCTTTGGATTAAGAATCTTCTGATCAAGATTACCACTTTGGCTTCCCTATATGTTGCTTCATATAGATGTCTGCAACAAACTATTTGCCTCAGACAATTGAGATTGTTACAGCTTTGGATTGCCTTGAATATCCGCAAATATGTCAGGTTGGTTTGTGGTACTGTTTAATTGAGTTCATTTTTTTTCCTCAGCTTATTGATGCAAGAACATCGACCTTCAAATCAGCACTTCAACTCTCTACCATCCTAGATTACCGTTTCAGCGAGGTGAAATTTCCTTCCTGTAAAAAGAATAATTGTTTTTGGCATTTCAGTAATTCAAAGGTTTTCCAGATTGCTGGTGAGGAAACTGACGAGGAAGAGGCTGCCGCTCCGATCGTCTATGAGGACAAGGACACAGACGAAGAAGAATCTGATGTTGATGCTATGGAAACCGATGGGGAGAGTGAAGAAATGGGCGATATTACTGATGCCTTTGAGCATTCAGATGGAAGTGAGATCATGAGCGACTGACTGGCTTGTACACTCTTAGGCCAGAGCTCTCAGTCATCCGTATAAGATCTTGCTAGGAAGTTCATCCTAGGCAGGAGCTCGAAAATTCATGGTGGTTGCCGCTGTATGTTGTTGGATAAAGGCTAGAGAGCCTTTTTTTTTCATCGAAAGCCCACATGAGCTTCTACGTGTCAAGCATCATGTTATCTATAGCAGCATATTGTCAAATTTCTGTAAGCATGTGAAATGGCATTTCATCTGAGAAAGGAAGTGTACGCAGTTTGTTGAAGAAACCGTTGCCTTGTTTTGTTCTTGTTAGTTGTAGGACCTTGCAAAGGTTGTGAGATGACAATTGCAAAATATGTTCATTTCATGGAGATTACATATAGAAAAGTTCAACTCAGGTGCCTGCTGCCTCCTGGTTGTAATTTTCACGCAAATTACATATGGACCACGATATGTCCGTGAGCCTCTCTCTAGCTGAAGCCTGAAGGAGGTCCGAATCTACTTCCCATGTAAATTGACAGGGCCGTTCTTGACAGCCTGAAGGGCGAGTTGCACATGTTTAGTGTTCTATAAAATATGGGAGAGCCTTGATCCTAATTGTACTCCAATCCATTATTCAATTAACACAAAATTTCTACATTTGTTTAGAACATATTTTATGCTCTTATCATAATATCTTCTTGTTGCAACTATAACCAAACACCAAAAATGGGTATATTGAAAGGACATTTACCTCTCTAAGTGTTTTCATGTTAATGGAAACATGATTTAAGGACTTGTTAAGTTTCTTGAACATGACAAGATAAATTCGAAGTTGGCATATGATGTTTGAAACAAAACAGGCATATTGCCTCATTTTATTAAAAAAAGTAGGAGAGGATTGACCGGTTAATTAACGTGTAACAGGCCGAAAACCGGTACAAACACTCTCACCGACCGTCATGGAACAGCCTGACTGGTCTGGTCTGGCCGAGGATAGGGGTAACGGTTTGATTTGTTACTCTCCCTTTTATAAAAGGGTGTTCTTCTCCCATTTGGAAAGGCACGACTTGCTCCATTGTAGCTGAATTTAAAAGTTTCTAGATCTCCCTCCCAAGTCAGCCAATCTTATTGATATATTGAATTTGGTGGACGAGATCTAGATCGCCCATTCTATCAAGCCGATTTGACTTCGCTGCTCTAACCCATTGTGAATCCTATTACTCTTGGATGATTGGGTGTCCCAAGCGAAAGAGTGTTTCGGAACCTGATCTTGGTGAGGTACAGGCCTGGGATATTGTCTAGAGTTTCCACTTGTGGAGATTGTCCCAATTTTGTTTCTAAATGCTTGGTTGCAGCATTCAAATACATCATATAGTGGATCATGACACTCTGATTTAGTGAGACTAAAAAAGAATAAGACAAGCCAATGAGCCATTATACGAGAGCACTTGCGCCTACCCATCTCTCGAATGGACACTAACTTTTCGTTGAAAATCAAATTTAGGATGAATCGTTGTAGTTTGTATGTTGTGATTACTTCTTAACCCTTTACTTATTATTGACAACTCACCAAAAATTGAAAATCTTTACTATCCACTGGAAATATGTATGCCTTGGATGTACTCATGTACTCTCTCTGTACACAAAATGATGTTTCAACCTACCCCACAAATCTAGACACATGCAAATTTGGGGTAGGTTGAAACATTATTTTATCGACGGAGAGAGTATTAAATTTTTGACACTTAATTTGGACCAGAGACTGGGAAAAAAAGTAAACAGAAAAAAAATTTGTAGACAGAAAGGCTTGTAAATAAAAGGAAAGAAAAATCGCGAAAAAGTTGGCTTGGAAATGGCTATCTCGAAACCCCAAAACCCTTTCCCTAACAACTTTATTGTTAGATCCCATCCACCACTTTGCTGACTCCGCCTACACAACAGCACCGCTCCCCCCATCCGCATCTCTCCCTCGCCTTCATCGACCCAGATCTCTCACGCCGCCGAATCCAGCAACGATGAGGCCGTCGGTGATGAGATCCGCCGCGCAGCTCCTCCGCCGCCGCCGCTCCTCCTCCGCGTCCGGGCAGCCGGAGCGGAAGGTGGCCATCCTCGGCGCGGCCGGCGGCATCGGGCAGCCGCTGGCGCTCCTCATGAAGCTCAACCCCCTCGTCTCCTCCCTCTCCCTCTACGATATCGCGGCCACCCCCGGCGTCGCCGCCGACGTCTCCCACATCAACTCCCCCGCCCTGGTAGACCACCCGCCTCATCGCCCTCTCCCCCCGCCGCTCAGTTCGGTTCGAAGATCTAATACCGCATGGTTTGTTTTTTTTTCTCAGGTGAAGGGGTTCATGGGGGACGATCAGCTCGCGGAGGCGTTGGAGGGGGCCGACTTGGTCATCATCCCGGCCGGCGTCCCGAGGAAGCCCGGCATGACCAGGGACGACCTGTTCAACATCAACGCTGGCATCGTTAAGAACCTCTGCACCGCCATCGCCAAGTACTGTCCCAACGTAAGATTCTTAACTATCTATAAATCTAGATCTTCCGCTAGTTGTTAATTGTTCTGGCTATATGGGTTAGGGGTGTGACAACAGATCTATCTAGTGCCTATTGAAGACGTGCACTCCGTATTGATGATTTGGTATGTAGAAATTGTATAGCGGACATACTGTGGTTATCAGCGCAGAGACCAATACTTGTCTGCTGAATAGGGACCAACATATTCCTCCAGCATGTGTGCCTTTTCTGAGTCGATGCCACTTTTGATATCCTGTTAGATAATTTATTTCCTTGCTTTATTTGTTTTATATGATGCAAAGCTTGCTTGCTTGCATTTCTATGCCTTTGTGTATTAGCCTGGACAAATAAAACTAGATCAGTGTTACCCTGATTGTCTCGCTGTTTTCGCTTTGAAGTTCATCATTGTTTGCCTTTAACTCTTGTGTATATATTCTGATATGGATTACCTTTCAATCCACATATGTTTGCGTTTTTTTACATGCTTATTATCTTGTATATTTCTTTCCGTATTTGTCAAACCTGTTCGACTGGGAACCATAGAGCCGTTCATTCACAATTTTCAACCCAAATGAAAAGAAATCATTTGGGGATATGTATAACAAGTGCCTCTTTTGCTATGTAATTTGATTTGGACACATCTGACTGCGAATTTGATTGGATTCTGTATGTAGGCTCTTATCAACATGATCAGCAACCCAGTGAACTCAACTGTTCCAATTGCTGCTGAAGTTTTCAAGAAGGCTGGAACCTATGATGAGAAGAAATTATTTGGTGTGACCACTCTTGATGTTGTTCGTGCCAGGACTTTCTATGCTGGAAAGGCTAATGTACATGTTACAGGTACGTGTCACAGTATATGATCTTCTTGACTGTTAGCAAATAAAAGAAAGGGTGTGGTCGTAGTATTTGTTGCTTAGCCGTCTAATTGGAGTGGTTTTTGGCAGGTGTGAACGTCCCTGTTGTTGGTGGTCATGCTGGTATCACCATTCTGCCACTGTTCTCACAGGTATTGAGCCTTGATGAGCTGTCGTGTAATAAATCGCTCCACACCATCTTCAACTGTATTCCACTTTTTTAGGTCACAGAACCAGAAAGGGCAAACAGAAAGCATGTTCATTAGATTCTGCTTGCCTATATGTCGTTTTTTCATCAAACACACAGAGTAACAAAATTAATGCTAATTTTCTCATATAATTAATTGTGAAATGCACAGGTCTATATGAACCAAACCCATTTTCTCATGAGTGAATGTATTCTTGTGGACAACTGGTCCAACTGGACATAATAGTGCAGCTAATTTACTCTAATGAAACATAATATTTTACCAATTATAAATAGGGGAGCGAATGGGTATATCTATGTTTTTTGACTCACAATTATGACATAGTTGAATATTGTAAAATTTGAATACTGTAAGCTTGTGCGGTTACAGGTAACTCTGATAACTTAACTAATTGAAGTTTTTTTACAGGCAACTCCTTCAACTAATGCATTGTCTGCTGAAGACATCAAGGCTCTCACCAAGAGGACACAGGAGGGTGGGACAGAAGTTGTGGAGGCAAAGGCTGGAAAGGGATCTGCAACCTTGTCCATGGCGTAAGTCAAAAAGATGAACCATGCAGACTGATGATCACGTGCCACTTAGCTATGCTAATCTCCTGCCATATTCTTACATGTTTTGACCATATATTTGTGTATCTTTGTAGGTATGCTGGTGCAGTTTTTGGAGATGCATGCTTGAAGGGTCTGAACGGAGTTCCTGACATTGTTGAATGCTCCTATGTGCAATCAACTATCACAGAACTGCCATTCTTTGCCTCCAAGGTACATGTGTATTTTGTTACTTATTGCAGTTGTTATTTGTTATGCGATTTTACGTAGAAAATGTGGATGCTTCCAATGTTATGCAGCAGCAAAATTAATTATCTATCTTTTCTGTGTCACACATGTGAATTTGTGTTGCAACCTCTTTATGATGTTATCTATGTTGATAAAAGGGTAGAGATCCTTTTTTTGACTAGCTGGGTGGTTAAACTCTTGTTGATCGTTTGGTATTTGGGATGTATTTCATCCTAATTGTTGTTTAACTTATGGAATTGCTATCTTTGACATACATTTGCAATTTAATAATTTATTGAAGCGAATTCGTTATATTATGTGTGCAGCAGGGAGAATTACTAGAAAAAAGGTATAGGTTTGCCTAGTTTGACCATAGGATATTCCATTGGCACCCTTGAAGGGTACTTCTACAAAAAGTAACCTTCAAGGTGCCTTTTCTGTGGTCAACCATACTCTACTTCCCTATCGCCCAATAATCAATAGCTATCGCTATTTTTGCAATGCTGTAGTTTGATTGAGATAAACTTTTTGAAACAAAGCTCTGCAAGCATCTGCTAGAGTATGCTGTTGCTGTTTACTGTGCATTGAACCTGGGAGAGTATGTTTTTACGCTGGTGGACTCGCTTCACCTTGGTATATGTGGTGCTTACGACAATATAATGTGATGGACTTGTTTTATGCTGTGGTCCTTCTGTGTTGGTTTGCTTTACGAACTTCGCATGTTAGTCATAGAAGGAAATTTCATGATCCACTCTTGTAACAGGTGAGGCTTGGGAAGAATGGAGTCGAGGAAGTGCTTGGGTTAGGCCAGCTGTCGGAATTTGAGAAGGAAGGGTTGGAGAGTCTCAAGGGCGAGCTCAAATCTTCGATTGAGAAGGGCATCCAGTTTGCAAATGCAAACTAGTTAATTTTGCAGATTATAGCAATCCAGGTCTAGTTGAGGGGTCTGTTGTTTTGGTTCGGTGCTTTTTCTGCCCATCATGTATGTGGGCATGGAAGATTTGAGCTTTACAATAAAAATCCGGCAGCGTAATGCCACACAGAAGATAACTTGTACAAGAGGAAACTAGTTCGTGTCAAGTTTTGAACTGGTACATTAAACGAGCAATTGCTGATGCGCTTTGTGAAACGTTCTTTGCTGTTCAGCCCGTCTGCTTGTGAAGGCAGCTCTAGTTAACTACTCCAGGAAACTAGTTCGTGTCAAGAGTATGTTGATGCGTGCTGATGACATCAGTTGCGTACTTGTGTTATTTCCAGGTTTTTACTTGCAACGATTTTCTCTTCTGATGCTGCCATTATTATGAAAGTGGCCATACCTTAATGCTCTGAAGTTCTGGTAATGCGTTAAGCAAAGTTATTATTTGAGACAGCAAGAACTCATTTGGAGGTATATCAGTATATGATTCGCCACTTCATGAAAGTGCTGTTTCAATCACCTTTTCTCTTTACGTGAAGTAGATGGATTCTCTCAAGTCGGTTCTCAGATCGAATAATATTCCCTTATTAGAATAAGATCCTGATATCTCCATTACCCTCCATCCACGTTTGTGGAAAGACCACTCGTAACGGGACAACTTAACTTTATTCGGCGAGAGAGTTGACCACCCTTATCCCCTCCTCTGTTACTGTTTGAGAGCGAGGCGAAAAGGGAGCCTCTCCACTTCCACCGCTCTGCCGACGGCCGATCCGTCGGTCTCCTTCCTCTCCGGCCGCCGTGGTGGCGGTGGGAGAGTGGGGAGACCACGGATCCGTGCCTGAGGCCTGTAGAAAGTAGAGTAGGGGTTCCTGGCGGCGCTGGCGAGGTGGTGGCGGCAGCGTCTTCCTGGAATAAGGTCCTGGAGCTCGATCCCCTCCTCGGCGGCGCTCGTTTGGGCGAAGCCGACGGGCTCCCGGTGTTTCGTGCTCTGATGGTGACCTTCGGGGCGGAGGTGAGGGCCACCGGAGAGCTTTTTGGTCCCTCGATCCCGTCTTCGTCAGGGGATGCTTGCTCCTGGTCATGCCCTGGGGGTGTGAGGGGTGCTGCGGTGGAGAGCCGGGCCTGCTGCCGGCTGCTTCTTCCGCCTGTACAGGAGTTCGATTTCGTCTTGGTTCTCTTTGTTCTCCGCCGGCTTTTGGTGCGGCGGTCAGGCTCCTCCGGCCGGCCATGGTGGCGAGGGGAGGAGTCCCTCTGGTGCCGTGCTCTACTTCAACAGCGCCTTGCTTCGTCTTCCTCCGGCCGGCCGTGGTGGCGAGGGGTGGAGGTCTGGGAGAGGCGTGCTCTGTCGGATGTTCAGGAGTTCTTCAAGGCTTTGGAGGTTGGCGCTCGGGCTCCTTGGCGCTGCCGTTTCTTCGGCTGGGTTGGTGGAGGTTGGGTGGTGTCGTCGTCTCACGGCATCGGCAAGCTGGCGATGGCTCGGGGAGGATTCCGGTCTTTGGGCCGGATGGCTACTGCTGTCTTCAACGCAGCTTTGCTGCTATGGAGCTTCGTCCAGCTTCGGGTGTGCGGCGGCTTCGTCTTCTTCAGCTCCAGGATTGCTCAGGTGATGTTGGTGTTCGTCGACGGCGAGCTATTCGGTGGCAGGCGCCAGGGTTGGTTCTAGCGTGTGCGTGTGTGCTTTCGAGTTCTCTTTTTCTTGTTTGATCACGCTGCCTCTTGTATCAAAAAAAAAACTTTATTCGGCGAGGTCGTAGCGCTGATTCTGCACATACACTTGCTTGGTGTGTATTTATCGCGGGATTTTATAATAGTTGAGCTCTTTCTCTTGCAATAATTATGATTGCGATAGGTTCTCCGACTCCGTTTGGGAGCTCCATATTTTTGAAGTATTCCAAGGATATTTGGGTTTCCAAAAAATATTGAAGTATTAAATACTGTGTTTGGCTTTAGCCAAAATTGTAGTTTTATATACTTTAATATTTAGGAAATTGCACTATTTTGAAGTATATGAAAAGAGGGTTGGAGCTCCTTTTCCAATACGAGTTATTGATTCACTGGGCATAGGAATAGTGTGGTTTATGAACAATTTGATCCTAAAAATACTTCAATGCCAAACTAAACCGAAATGGACAGACTTGTTCAAAATTAGCCAAATATCAGACAAATTTCCTTTTGGAATGTAGATCACCCCTTAAAGATTTGTACTTTTCCGGTAGGTTGGTTATGCATCGCTCACCGTCACGGAGAATTTAGAGCGCAGCATCAACCGTAACATGCCACACCTGCTTTCTTTACACATACTCACTCTGTTTCAAGATATAAATTTTTTAATATTTTGTGTTTGTTCTGATTTGTACATGTAGAGCCAAACTCGCATCACTATTTCTCTCCGTCGCCCAACGGCCCAAGCACGATTTGATGTACATGCAGAGAGGAAATAAAACGTACTTATGCGTCCACTTCAACGTATAATGGATGATTGAGTACGTGTACGACTAGGAGGGCGAAAAGTTGCTGCTGATCACGACCTGCTTTATGGGCCCGATGTTTTATCACAGGCTCCTTGACCATTCGTTTTGAGTTTTCGCAGCCCCGAAGTTTATAAAATGCAAAAACTCGCACACGCCTCCTCTTAACAGAAGAAACTGCCATGGCTTCCGGCTTCCTCTCGCCGGTCGCGGCGGCGGCGTTCCTGGTACTGGCGGCCGTGGCCGTTCAGGCGCGGGGATCGCCCGCGGCTCCGTGCATCCCGAGGGTGTTCAGCTTTGGGGACTCGCTGGCGGACACGGGCAACTTCCCCTTCCTCTACGGCAACGACTCCCGCGAGTCCGCGCTCAGGCCGCCCTACGGGGACACCTTCTTCCGCCGCGCCACCGGCCGCTTCTCCGACGGCCGCCTCATCGTAGACTTCATCGGTAAGGCACGCACAGCCACGCCACCTCCGTCGACCGACTGGCGCCTGCCGGCGACCGGCCGTACAGTTGTACTAACCTGAAATCTGAAACCCCGCAGCGGACACGATGGGTCTGCCGTTCGTGCGGCCCTACTTGAGCGGGCGGACCGCGGAGGACTTCGCGTCCGGGGCCAACTTCGCGGTCGGCGGCGCCATGGCGCTGGGCCCGGACTTCTTCCGGGGGAGAGGGGTGCCCATGGGCGACCGTATGCACCTCGGCATCGAGATGAAGTGGTTCCACGACCTGCTCGATCTGCTCTGCCCCGGGAACCGGACCGGTAATGCCGATTCACTTCCTTCTCCTTCCCGCAACTTCGTTTGACTTGACCTTCTCTACTACTGCTACAGAATTATTATTGTGGCGGGAGGTGAAATTAAGTAGAGTCTGAACAAGAACAAATGTGATGTGTGGATTTGGAATTTAGGTAGAAATGTGTGAATGATGCGTGCAAAATATATCCTCTTTGGAACACTAGAATTGCAAAGCACAAGACTTGAAAAAAAAAGAATGATTGCAGTCTTAAGCCTTTCTGAATATAGTAGGAATCATAACCACCGTTTTTGCTCAAATGATTTATTTGGATGCCATAAATGCAAAATACATGGATTTTGAGATTAAATACTGCTAGGAAAGAGAGAGGGATAGAGAAAATGCAGCAGAACTCTCATATGGTTTCTTAAAATGAGATTAGACATCTTAAACATAAAGGAGATTTTCCACTTTTGGCGTGTCTTTATTTTATTTTACGATTTTGATACCATCTATTTTAATGTCTACATCAATCATCGTCAACCTCAAATGAAGCTGCTGCTGGTAGTGGTATTTGCAGAAGATGCCGAAATTTGTGATGCTTCAGTTTTTGGACCACAGTCTTTCCAAATGAAAGGAATTCTGAAGATATTTACATAAGATGATTGTTAAGTCCATGAAACAGATATGATACATTAATTCCAGAAATCAAATACGCAGCTAGGGGAATATCATTTGTAGTTCGGTGTCGTTCTTGTTGCGGCTTTGATTGGGGAGATATCTTATACCTCTGAACTATGTGTTGAAGTGGAACCACAATTGAATATTTATAAATTTGATGCGAGCCAATGAATGTTCAACTACTGTAGAGTGCCATAAGCTTGTACTTCCTTAACATTTTCTTTAGCTAAATATCATCGTTACATACTAAGAACACTGTTTATTAAGCAGATTGCATGGGCATGATGAACCAATCTCTCTTCTTGGTTGGAGAAATTGGGGGCAATGATTACAACATACCTCTTCTATCTAGGGTGCCCTTTGAGAAGATCCGCACCTTTACCCCAAGTGTTGTTGCCAAAATTTCTTCAACAGTCACTGTGAGTCATTTGCTGCTGCTTCATTTGTTGTCACCACTGTTACTATCTTGAGTCCGAACTCAAGACATAGTACATGGTTAGTAACGCAAACGAGTTAATTTACAGGAATTGATTGGTTTAGGAGCCAAAACGTTGGTAGTTCCTGGTAACCTCCCAATTGGGTGCATCCCAAACTACCTCATGATATTCAAGAGTGAGAAGAAGGAAGATTATGAGCCAGAGACTGGTTGCCTACGGTGGATGAACGAATTCTCAAAGTACCACAATACACTTCTTGTTGATGAGCTAGAAAAGTTGCGCAATCTTCATTCTGGTGTGTCAATAATCTATGCCGATTATTACGGAGCTGCTATGGAGGTTTACCACTCCCCTGAAAAATTTGGTGAGTTCAAACTTCAAGGGTTGCCCTTTTATTTTGTAGTTTCTAATAGGAAGTTAATTTGTAGGATAAAAGAATATACATCTCTTCTAACATACAAAGACACACGCCAAAGCGTGTGTTCGAGAAAAAAAGAAATACTTTCTGCAACAATATGTGCCGGTGAGCCGGTCCATTTTGCCTTCTAAGCAGAGGAAAATAATGTCTGTGTTCATAACACCATATAAGAAAAATAGAATAATTTCTCTCCTTGCTTTTAAGTAGCAAAACCAGCTGATCCGAACCACGCTGTGTGAAGAAGTTACAACCTACAAGTACATATCCTACGAAGTTTCCTGCTTTGATAAACAAACATTTGCGAACTAATTTTTACGATATCGATGTATGCTATCTATCATTTCTTCATTTCATGTAGTCAAAAGCAAATTGCCTAGGGAAAAAAAGATTTGGATCGCAATAGGCAACACAAATAGCTCCAGAAAGGACAAATCCGGAATAGTGACAACGCAAATGGCTAACTACGTTGCAGGTGTAGGAATTTAATTGGGTTTCTCGTGAAATAATCCTACTAGTAACACAATTAATGCACTATGAGTAGACATAACAGAAGCTTTCTGAAGAAGTGTCATCATTGTATTATCTGGGTTTTATTTGGTATGATAAGGTGATATCAGATAGCACAATTAACTCTTGAGCATTTCCCTCTGTACTTCTATTTGATGTTGCAAATTTAATTATGTTTTGTACGTGATAGTTGAACAAACATCACTTGGATTGAGCTTCAGCTTGAGTAACAAAAGCTAGTTTCCTCAGATGAATTACTTAATGCTTATAGAGCTACATGAAAATAACAAGTGTATTCATCAAGAGGAATATAATTTCCTAGTTGATGGCCTGTTTAACACTAATACACATATTATACTCAGGGATCGAGCATCCTTTAGCAGCATGCTGCGGTGGAGGAGGACCCTATGGTGTGTCCATGACTGCAAGATGTGGATACGGAGAATACAAGGTGTGTGATGATCCACATAAGTATGGATCATGGGATGGCTTCCATCCGTCAGAAGCTGCATATAAGGGCATCGCAATTGGCCTGCTAAGAGGAACATACACACAGCCTTCAATTGCTACCACCATCAGTTCGTGCCCACAACTTACTGAGCTCGGCTCGTCTATTGAATACAAGGTCCTCTATGACTTGTAACTCTGTAGCTTACATTTTTTGGTCAGTTCAAAAGCTTACTTTTTTTGTTGCTACAAATGAACTATAGAAATACACATGGTTAGAGATGTACAGATTGTGACATTTTTGCCTAATTACAGAACTGCAGTACTGTTCTACACATCAAGGCTGTTGCCCAAGTGATTGGCTGGCTTTTATTTTGCCTTCACCTTTTATAGACACAGGTTTTATACATTGTTGTTTTGTTTACTCTCCCTCATTTTCAGTAAATTCTCTTTACTGTAACTGTTTGCAGTTAGGTTCTAACTTCTTAGGGGTTTTTTTTTCTGTTGTTTAAGAGGGAATAATCACATCGGTAGCTCATTTTCGCTGCTTGGCTGGTGCGACAGAATATAGATGCTTCTATGTTTTGTATCCTAAATTGTAAAAGTAACATCTACTGCGCCGTTTAGTGCATTGATTAACATGTCTGTCTTTTCGAGCAGAGAGAAAGACTGTAAATTTGCAGGGTTACTTTTATTCTATTGCTGCTTGGTAACTCCTTCTATTGTTTGTTACATAATTTAGCAACTATTGCTGAGCTCACATCACATAATTTAGAAAATACTTGAAGAAGCGTTTGCAAAATTACATAATTTTTTGAACATTTCCGATATGGATATGTTGGAATATCTATGTGAGTGAATGTACAATTCCACCAACTCGGGATAATCCCTAAAGAAATATATATATATATATCCTATTGGTACTTTAGGGTGTTTTCCTAATAATAAAGAGATACTTTATGTTTATGTCCTTGTGCTAATTTATTGTCAGAAAAATACTTTCATTTGTGTTCTCCACAAAAGTCCAAGGGTGAAGAACCTATATGGAAACTAATTATGTATTTCTTTGTATAGAATACGGATGGACATTTTTTTGGCAATACAAAGTGCGGTATATTTCACAGGTCATACACGTGTTTTGTTTCTTTAATTTGCTTGTACGGGTGAGTGTACAAGATGTTCACAAGAGCATGTTAAACATTTTTTATAGATAAAAAAGGCTTCCCCGATTTCATTGAAATCACCAAACCA
Organism: Poa pratensis; assembly: GCA_947311845.1. Taxonomy (NCBI): domain Eukaryota; kingdom Viridiplantae; phylum Streptophyta; class Magnoliopsida; order Poales; family Poaceae; genus Poa; species Poa pratensis. The sequence continues at coordinate 53,377,760 of CAMZMU010000027.1, read as the reverse complement.
CGAGGGACGGAGTTTGAACAGCCCCATGCCACACAGACGAAGAGAGCGCAAAACAGACGAAGAGCGTGCGGAACATTGAACTGTACAAGAAAAGAGGCTCTTTCTTATCATATATGTATGAACCATTTTTAGCTCACATGTTCTTTCATCAAGTAGATAGTTCAACTAAACAAGAAGCATCCTGTAATGGGTTAAAAAAAGAGCATCCTCTACTTATACTAATCTACCTATAACTGCTTCTTAATGAAGTTAAAAACGCGGCAAAGCCAAGTCTGAGTGGAATAATATCGTGCTACATTGGATATAGTAGTAGTTCAAAATAAAATAAAATTACTCCGTACAAGGGATACAAAATTACAGTTCACATGATCCAATTAAAAGATATAAAAAATTGCTTCTGCAGATTTTAAGAAAGAAAACGATAACATGTCTTGTCACCATGTGCTGATGTCCACTCGCTTATTTTTATCTGCATTTGATTTCGTGCTCGATCCCATTTGGCCTCGCTACTGCCTTGTGTCTGGCTTTGATTCTGATAAAAGAAATACTCCATCCGTTCACAAAAGGATGTCTCAACTAATTTCAAATTTGGATATATCTACGTACTAAATTATATCTAGATACAACTATATTTGGAGTTTTATGAACGGAGCGAGTAGGAACGAGCGATAGCGTGGGGATTCTTTTATCGCGGGGCTGATCCATCGGCATCGTCTTCCCTACGACTTCGATGGATGATGGAGATTGGAGAAGACAATCCATTGAATTCGTCCAACCAGAAAATGATCATGTAAATAATAAAATCAGTTCTAGCAGTAGCCAATATCACCAGCTGCTGCAGTTGGTTGGACAGTCCCCGTCCACCCTGAGCAAGCAGAGGTCGCACGTCTACTGGAGACAACGAAGTCATGGCTTCATCTGCTTCCAGGACGGTGATGGCGCCGCCGCCAGCACCAGCGTGGGGGGGATCCGGCGTGCTTCACGCGGGTGTTCAGCTTCGGGGACTCCCTGGCGGACACGGGCAACTACGGCCTCGTCTTCCCCAACGACACCTGGGAGCCCTTGCTCAGGCTGCCCTACGGCGAGACCTTCTTCAGCAACGCCACCGGCCGCTTCTCCAACGGCCGCGTCATCATCGACTTCATTGGTACGACGGAACAACCATCGTCCTCGCGAGTACTGAATTTACTAGCGGGAGTGCTAATTCTGAAATCTTTGTGGGTGGGCCAGCGGACAAGCTGGGGCTGCCGTTCGTGCCGCCGTACTGGGGCGGCCGGAGCGCGGAGGACTTCGCGGGCGGGGCCAACTTCGCCGTCGGCGGCGCCACGGCGCTGAGTCCGGAGTTCTTCAGTGAGAATGGGGCGTCGCTCCGTAGGGCTGACACGGTGCACCTCGACATGGAGATGGCTTGGTTTCGCGACCTGCTCAACCTGTTCTGCCCCAACGATTTAACCGGTATGTATTCATGAAGATCAGTTGATGGTTTTAGTGCACATATCTACGTCCATTTCAATCATTATGCAACATTCAACTCAAGTTGTAGCCATCACTACAAGTTTCAGCAGATATGTGTAGACACTGATCATTCTGCTACCGGAGACATTGTAGTTCAGAATTGTGGCAAACATGATTTGAGTTTTTTTTTTCACTACTGTTGAATAGTGTTTCTCTAACTGTTGAAAAATATTGTTTCCGGTACTTCTTGAGCATAATACTTGTAAACTACGATCTCAGCTTTACATAATGATTCAGAATATCATCTTCACTAAACAGATTGTGCAAACATGATGAGCAAATCTCTCTTCTTGGTTGGTGAAATTGGGGGCAATGATTACAACCTACCTTTGCTCGCCGGGGTGCCCTTTGAGACAATTCGCAACTTCACTCCGAGTGTTGTTGCAAAAATTTCTTCTACCATCACCGTGAGTCATTTCCTACTGTTGCAGCTGTATTTACCTTACTTTGTTACTACTGAATCCCAATTCGAGAAACAGTGAAGGAGTACATAGTAATACAAATGAACTGAGTTTGCAGGAATTGATAGGGATGGGTGCCAAGACGTTGCTAGTTCCTGGCAACCTTCCAATTGGCTGTGTCCCAAAGTACCTCATGATGTTCACTATATATTTCATAGGTATGGTACTTTCATTGTAACAATACAACTGGGTTTTGTTTGGCAACACAGCGTGATAGCAGTCACGTCATTCCATTAGATGTCCAGAAATTGACTCTTGGATTTGGTTGTACATAGGCAAAATGTACTAATGTCCTAGTCTGTTGTCAGTTTCTTTCCTGTATAATGTCACATCATTTTTGTTAGTAGTTGCTTCAATTGACCTTCAGATTTGACAAACAAGTTAATCTATAAAAAATAGTTGGCAGGGATCGAGTATCCTTTGGTGGCATGCTGTGGTGGAGGAGGATCTTATGGTGTGTCCACAAATGGAGGATGTGGATACGGAGAATACCAAGTCTGTGATGATCCACAAAAGTATGGATCATGGGATGGCTTCCATCCATCAGAAGCTGCATACAGTCATTGCCGATGGCCTGCTAAGCGGTTCATACACTGAGCCTTCGATTGCCACCACCACCAGTTCATGTCCACAGCTAACTGAGATTGTCTCTTCTGTTGAATACAAGGTCCTCTATGACTTGTAATTGTAATCATGGTCAAATATATGACTTGTCATTCTGATTTTTTTCCTACTTGTAGCCATGTTCTGCATGGCTGCAGTTTCTGGATTCTGAACTGGAACCAGTGTACCATGCTAAACGGTACGGCTCCACTTCCCTTTTTTTTTTGATAGATCACAAAGAGCACGTACATGCACTTAACGTACGGAACAAACGATGACACCCAGCTAAATTTGTCTGGTATATGATGTTCTAGAGAACAAATGTCGTTTGTTTCGCATTTGGTGGATTATAGATATATGTTCACTTGTATTGTAACGCAAAAGAAGTTTAAAACTGTACGAAGTTCATCCAGCTTCAGTTTCATAGCATCAGAAAGTTTGGAATATTCCGATAAGGATCCAGACTGTTCTGAGCAGGAACATAAGCTCTGTACTTCATACGGAATCAGTTCATGTCCTATCCGGAATATTCCAAACTTTTCGGACTTCTCGGTCTGAAATTCCAGACTCATTCTGGATGGATAAATACTAGTAATACGGTTACTTTTTGGTGACTATTTAAACCGCCCCCTGTCCACTGAAGGGGTACTGGCGATCTAAAAATATACTTTGACTTTCTCTCTCCATAATTGTTGGGCATCACAAAATATTGAGATGTCCCATTTTTCTCCACTCGAATTCAAATCCTTTGAGGAATCAAGAGGAAACTACATCTACATTTCCAGCAAGCCAAAACGTGATCCCTTCCTGTGTTTTTTCAAGTTGCTTGTTACTCTTACGTTCGTTGATAAACCTCGGCGTTTACAATCGTCCAAAAGCTTTCGGGTTGTCGAAAAGCTCTGAGGAAAGTTTTGACCGTTTTGGAGGTCACTTTTAAGACCTACCACTACTGATTGAGCTTCTATTCCAATGTGTGTGTGTGTGTGTGTGTGTGGGGGGGGGGGGGGGGGGGGGG